>BGPR01007929.1:0-67495 GCA_013235015.1 Araneus ventricosus | reverse complement strand
ACATAGCAGAAATGTAAAAGCAACATATACAAAATAAACATTCATAAAACAAAATGTCAAGAAAAAAATCTGAGGTAAGAAAAAGCCGAAAGTGGAATATATATATAAAAGGGGAACATAAAATAATATAGAAAAATATAACACAAACGCAACGAAGGTAGATACGAAAGTAGATAGAAACTGAGAGATGGTAGCATCTCTCAGTTTTAGGTTCGTAATTTCATTTCTTTTATTTGTATTTCATTCAAATTCTTGGTTTATCATAATGTTCGGGGTAAAGGACAGTGTTTTTTAGCTATATGCCAACACTGTTCGCAGAAAACATTATGATTTCACTAATTTTTTAACGGTTCGTATAGATTTTACTTACCCTGATGAGCATCTATACGCTTTTACCGATTTACTACAGTCTCTCCATTTTATTTTAACATTTTTTGACTTTCATGATATATATGTATATATATTTATAATTTACTTTATTAGGTTGCTTCACCAGTGGGAAGTGAAATCTGACCATAACGGCTTGCACCTGACTAATAAGAAAAAATATTGAACACACAAGCATAATATCTCCCTGTTTGGTCCGATGTCTATCAAAAATTGAAACAGTTTTCCAAAATTATGTACTCATATTGAGTGGTATGAAAGTCAACTGTTTAGAAAGAAATTCTCGGGCTCAAGTGGAAAATGGCTATACAATACGGACCTCCTCCAAGTCTTTTTAAATCATACAAATAATTTGTTTACAATACATGATGACGAGAAATTGATTTTACTCTACTTCCAGGAATTTTGAAACAAGAATAGAATATAAAATATAAGTAATTAATTTTTGCAATTTTTTTCATCTCAACTTTATTAAAATACTTTGCCAGAAGTTTGAATCAAAACTCATTTTTTCGTATTAAACCAGATCCGGAATAGGTTTGTAACAGATTGAATTAAAAAAAATAATAAATTTGCCGTTTTAGTTCTCAGAGCTAAAAAAAGTTTTTAAACAGTGAAAAAAAATGAACTTCAAATGCATTTTAAATGCTTTTATCACGTGCGGACAAATTTCGAGAAAGTGCAGGATCTTCATTTAGTACACCTGGTATGTAATTCACTGAGCAGTGCGTTCAAAAAAGTGACGCTACTTTCCTCAATCTAATTATTCTATATAACCCCCCAAAATCTCAAGATTTTTCTTAACATTTTGCACAAATATGTTTTTGGCTATACATTATGAACCTTCAAAGATGTTTAGTTTATTTGAAATAGCTATATCAAACCATTTAATCTGATTGAACGTTTTTGATTTTTCGTAAACTATATTTATGAGAATGCACGAATGTTCTTTAAAACTTTCAATAATAATTATGATTTTATTCTACATCTTATGTAATCTCAGAAATCATCAAATTTCAGCCCAAGAAAAAAATATTATTGTGCATGTTACGTAAAGAATGCCAGGAAATGAGTTGCAAATTTGATTCGAATTTGGCAACACCTTTGAAATCCGGCATTCTATAGAATACCTAGGTATTTTATAGAATGCCGAAAACTAGACGGAAATTTATGAAACGATTAACATTTACACGTTTCCTAGGCATTCTATAGAATGCCAAATCACAAACCGACCGTTTTTAAGAAATAAAATTAAGTGCAATTCAAAATAAAATTATTTCCTTTATTGATGCAACAAGTAGGTTCATATTTCATCTTATTTTGTACTATGAAAGGCATAAATTTTTTTCTGTACAACTTTCATTTTTCTTCACGTATTTTGAATAAAAGATTTTTAATGGCATTCTTTCATTACTTTTTTGAAAATAACATTTCAAAATAACATTTGAATTTTTAAAGTATGCACGTCTTTTAAATAATGGTCTCATCATGATTTTTTCATACTTTGCCTAAAAACGCCCGGCTTTCTATAAAATGCCTAGGTATTCTATAAAATGCCAGTGTTCCATATACTGCCGGCCACATATACATTAAATAACTTGAGCAATATAGACAGAAATTAGGTAAGCGAATAATAACTTTTAAAATCATTTTACAATATCTTCTATGTATTCACTTTACCAAATTGATGTTAAAAATTAAGGGCTAAGTTAGGATATGTTAAAAAGTGAATCCTTATTACAATTTTTTTACACAGATTTCTGCTTTCAGGTTTAATTCTCAATTCGTACAAGGTTTAATTATTTTCAAATCAGACTTCTGAAATGATGTTTTATTTCGTATTTCTTTCTTCCTTTGTATATAATTCAACATGCTCAGATACAATAATTAGCTATAAAACTTATTGTTTGTAACTCTATTTAAAATTATATTTTTTGAAACACTTATTACTAAATGTGCATTTAAATTATAAAAAATATTTTACTATTTAATGAGCTTTTTTCAAAATAATAGTGAAATGTTATAAAAAATATAATTAGAGTTTTCCCAAAATAAGTTCAATTTTCCCAAACTCAAAACTGACAGATTTCTAAAGAATATTATAATGTTGAATATACGCAATTACAGTTCGAAACATTTACACAAATCAAACAAAAAATATTTCTTGCTAAATTAATGCATATAAGATACAATTCTTTCACACTCGCAAACATACCATCAAAAGAAAGAGCGCGACATAGAATTGCTTTTATGCACTTCAGATAGAATAAATTTTATAGATTCATCCATGGCTGAAGTGTTATACAAAAAGAGTTCATAGAAGTTGTCACCATGGAACTTTCAGTTTAGTAAAACGTAAAAATTTTAGTTGAAATTCCTCTCAACTAATTCAACTTTTAATATAGAAGAAAATATATAATGGACAAGGATCCTTGAGGTTAAAAGTTTATTTTTCTGGTAGAATCAATTACCAGGTGTCAAATCAAATCTCTTATGAAATAAACTGTGATATCAAACTTTTAAACAAACAGTAATAAGACAATATCCATCAAATATTTATTCGATAATTATTTCAAAAGATCCCATGTGTATAGATTTTAAATACTCCTATTCAATCTCCAGTGATTTTGAGAACACCCAAACATTTCATAAGATGGGGAAACAAATAACACAAAAATAGAAAATGAGATTTACATTATATGCATTAATTAAATTTACATTTTCCCGCTAAAGACAATTGTTAGTAGCAATCTATCGTAATTGTTAGTATTCTAATGCCATTACAATTTGTAGTTTATATTTATCACGATTTTGATTGAATTATTATACAGTTCGATCGAATTATATTGTCAAAAGGTTCGTCCTATCGTTTATTTCTTTAACTTTTTTTGAATCCTTCTCCCCCCCCCCCATCAAACACAATTTTGGAGCTATGTCTATCTGTTAACACAATAATTCAAAAACGCATTAAGCTAGGAGAATGAAATTTGGTGTATGATCTTTACATTAAATTTCTTGTTTTCTATCAAATGTTGGACGAAATCCATCTACATAAGGTCTGTTTGTCTATCCGTTCTTGTACATGTGAACACGGTAACTAAACCAGCGGGAGTGGTCTCCCGTAAACTTTCTCGTATACTCCCAACACATGTAGAGAAAAAATGAGCTAAAAGACAGTAAAACGAACAAGCGTCCCTAACATGGTAGCTAAAAAAAGCGAAATGTCATACTACAAGTTCCGAAGGTCGTGCTTTGACGCGGCAAGGCAGATTGAGTAGAATCAGAAGCCGGCTTGATTACGCAATAGGGATGCATAAGATTTAAACCAACCAAATTTCCAATTTGAACGCCTTTTTTCTGACCGATTCACAATAAAATTAGCTCAAATCTACAATTAAGGTTAGAAGGTCACATACAAAATTTCATTTATCTAAGTAATTTTATTAAGAAGTTATGGAGTTCAAAAGTATGCGATTATGCAGACCAACAGACGGTCAATCCTTTGACGGATTCAGCCCAAAATTTGGTACTGACCGTGTACGAAATTTTTATCCATCTAGCTATTTAAGTTTTTGAGCTATAGAGTTCAAATGAACGCGGACAGACAGGTAGACAGACTTCCCGTAGATAGATTTTGTCCAAAAGTCGATGGAAACCTACAAATTATGTGTAAGATCACATACCAAATTTCATCCCCGTAGTTCTAATAGTTTTTGAGTTATCGTGTTCACAGACACACAGACAGACATAATTCCAAAATTGTGTTTTTCGGACTCAGGGAGGTCTAAAAAGTTGAGATTCGTCAAAATATCGAGTTCGATTTTTTTGACGATTACAATACTTTCTCTTTGACGATTACAACACTTCATAGACGAGAAAGTAAAAATGGAAAGAGCTACAATTCTGAGGATAAAATTTAGTACACAGCTTTATCATCTAAATTATAAATGTGCATCAAATTTTGGACCAAATGAGTCAAGGGGTTGAACATTTGTCGATCTGTCTATTCACATGCTTGTGAGATTGATAACTCAAAAACGGAATGACTTAGATAAGTGAAATTTTGTATGCGATATTCCAACCATAATTGTAGATAGGTGTCAAATTTTGGTTTCAATCCGTCGAAGAGAAGGCTTTCAAACTGCATACGCGGGTTTCTTCATCATACTCTAATGCACAAAACGCGTCGTATTGTATATTGACTCCTGCCTGGCGTATTTTACTCCAGCTTGAAAAAGAAGGTGTCCAAAACGTTCTGGTTTCCTTCTCATAATGCAAATCGCAAATCGTTCCATGACATGCGGAAGTTGGTGGCGAATGGGAGGGACATTCCACCTTACTTTGACTTGCCCCTGTCTCCTAATCCACGGGCAATAAAAATATGAGTACTCGTGGTGGTCCTATCTTGTCCAAGGTTTGCAGTTTTTACGAGGGAGGGTGACACTTTTTTTAGGGAGAACATGAGAACATTTGGGGGAGACCACTAATATGTTTTTTTTAACCTTTTAAAAATTCTATGCTGGCCATTTCTCTATTTTTGTGTATACTTTTTATTCTATTTTATTTTTATTATTTTATTATTTTTTTCATCTTTTTCCTTTTTTTTTCTGAATGAATTTTTTTGCTCAGCTTACAGTTTTTCCATTACATGTAGTTCTAACTATTGTCCTGTTATTTAATGTGCAATTGTGTATTTTTGTGTTTTCTTAAAGTTTTATTTATCAACATGCTCTGAGTTACCAAACTTTTTTTATGATGTAACGCACAGTAGCAATCCTTCCTAATGGAATAGCTCCTATTCGCATTTGTAAACTTGTTGCTTTTTATAACTAGGCAGAAGTGAAGGGAATTTGGCAAGGTCTAAGATATGTCAAACCCTCAGATGTTGTGATTTTTCTTCCACTTCATGTCCGCGACACTGCTTAAATAACCTTAAGGTTATAGTTGCAGGAGCGGTGTTATGTTACGTAATGCTCTGAGAAGGGATGCATTAATTCTAAACTCTCGGTATATTCTATACCAACAGTTCATTTAATTTTGAAACACGTCCGTTACCTATTTTATAACCTATTTATAATCATTTCAAAACTGGTAACTAGAGAAAATCATTCTAATTTTTTGTTGGATCAGCAGAAGGTCGAGTATGTCGGCTAGTAACAATTAAAAGCGACTTCTCTCCGATACTAAACGAAAAATGAGTCGTGCAAAAAAATTTCCCGTCGCAAGAGTGCAACAAAAGATTGTGGATCCCATTGCTTGGCAACAAAATATCGATCTTCGGAGCAGCAGAGTGTGAAATGGGGGCAAACACTTCCCTCTTCTTTTGATTCTCTTCGTCTGAAAAGGTTGGTCACCTGTAAAAGGGGGGAGGTGAACCGGGTCAACTGTTTGGTTAGCATTCTTCGCACGAGGGCTTAAATGATGACATATATTCCGCGGGGATGTCATTATCATTTGGACAGAAGTTTTCTGGTGTCTCTAGCTGAGCGGGAGTGATTGATTGGTCTACCTCGCACCTCTGTTGCTTGTTTTACTTAACCAGATTAATAAAAGACTTGGAAATAGTTAAGGGATTCGTCATTCAATGCAAATTAAAATGATACGAACGAATGAATATTTTGCACTGCCTTTTAAAGAGCCTTCTCTGATGGTGTACCAAAGCAGAAAGACAATAGGTGAGTTTAGTTTGGTTTAGTTATATTCAGGGTCGTATTTACACATTTCTACGCACTAGGTCATAACATATTCTTCACCGTTGGCCAAAGCATATTCTACGCCCCTCTCAAAAGAGTTAATATGTAATTTTCAATTTGATATACAATAGTTTATCTTTGAAACATAAAATCACTTAATATAATCTTTATAATCCTTGAACAGCATTAAATTTTTAATTCACAATTGCACTATTTATGAAATAACACAACATTAACACCTGCAAAAATACTTCATCGAATTTCTTGAAATCGTGTGAAATACCTACTTGAACTTCTTCGTTCGCCCTTCTGTCCGAGAATATGCTTAAAGGGTCATCAAGAGATCACCCTCCCCAAGAAGGGGTTGAAGTGGACAGATCTTATTCAATCGATTTCAATGCAAAGAAGTGCAAGAGCAAGAGACAGTAAGTCCACAGAAGACGAAAAAATCTGTCGTTCAATATATTTAATGTAATGAATGCAAATTTCAAAAACATCATTTTATAAGGCCTCTTCAAAATAATACTGAAAAGTTTGTAGGCATTTGGTTGTTATTTCTTCTGTATATAAGACCCATGACGGCTGCGCCCTAGCCCATGGTCTAGATTTGTATTATGGAATATCTGGCCCTGGCATATTAACGTCCCGTTTTGAAGTTCAAGAACATCATTTTATATGGCCTCTTCAAAATAATACTGAAAAGTCTGTAGATATTTAGTTGTTATTTCTTCTGTATATGAGCCCCGTGACGGTTGCGCCCTAGGCCATGGCCTAGATTTGTACTATGGGATATCTGGCCTTGGCTATATTAACGTCCCGTTTTGAAGTTACACGAGGGTTAATTTGGGATGCACCTCGTAATTTTGAACTGTGGTCAGTTGATAAAGAAGACGCCTTAGCTGACGTCCCCCCTCTGTGCAAACTTCTGCACCACACCAGATGGCAACAGTTGAAAAGCATCATCATCATAAAATGCTTCTTAAATTTGGGGGTAAATTTGTAATTTTATGTGTCAAATCTCTAGTCGGGCTTGAAGGAGAAAAATGTTTTCCAATGCACTGTTATGCATTAAAGGATGCTTATAAGATTTTAAAATAACCATTGTTTAACCCTGTATTTATTAAATTGTGTTTTTCCCTATCTTGCAATGTTTTTGTGTTTTTATAAAAATAAAATTTCGTTCTTCTAATATGCGGAAGTATATTTTATTTTAAACAAAGCTATTTTTTAAAATTTTAATATTTATTTGCTTTGAAATTGAGAATGTTTTTTAAAAAATAGATAAGTTTTGTCTCTAAGATTTTTACTTTATTTCAGTGCACTGGATTCTTACATATCCTTGAGAGTAAATAAATTGAAACTCAAAACTTGTTTCAGATTTGTATTAAGTCCCTTCATGTGGTCAACAGTCATTCCATATTACATTACGAAAATATGTCTTTACATTGATGATTCGCTATAGTTTTATGTGCTGGCCATACAAACAGCCCTGAAGAAACCAATACTGAATATTAATATTGAAATTTTATAGTGTGTTCTCTCTTTAGAATAAAATTTAACAGTGAATTGATGATACTTGTATATTACAACTAAAGAATATCTCAACATGCACAGTAATACTGTGAAAATAACTTGAATTTAACATAAATACCGACTACAACTCCAATCTTGGTTGTAACTCAAATGCAAAGCTAGAAACCAAATTACCGATATACACAGAAACTTGACAGTATCACAAAAAAGAGAAGGTAAATAAACCCTAATAAAAGAGCAGAGTCCTACACTAGCTTCTGTAGCTAGCCTGCAATATCTATTGTAAGCACGACGTTTTGAAATGCATTTGAATCGAACAATTTGAGAAAAAGAAAAGAACAGAAAAACAAATTTATTTAGAAAAAAATAAGACAATTCTTATGAGTTCTAGACTTTGAAAAATATCAGCACATTTTGCATGGGAGAGCACAATCACACTTAAAGAAGATATACAGGGTGTTCGAGAATTGTGGGACATATTTCGAAAATTAATAAAAAAAGCCTAATAATGTTACAACTACGTTTTTTTAAAATTATAGAGCAATTAAAAGTTTTTTTCAGATAGGTAACGCGGCGTTATGGCGTTATAAATTTGCTGCATCGAGAGAATTCCGTACGCAATGGCTACCGATCGGCAGAAGCCGAGGCGCGTTTTCTGGTTTCCTTTTTTAGTTTTTCTTGAATATCTCGAAAAACATTCAGTTTTAACACTATGTGAATTAACAAATTAAAGAGCGTAAAATTCCCTACAAATACGTGCTTTTCATTTTCTTCCAGCTTTAATAGTTTCGCAGATAATGGCTTTCAAAAATGGGAGATGATTTACGTCCACCTAGATCACCGTAACTACGGGTTTCCTATCTGAAAAAAAACTTTTTCAAATGCGCTTTCATTAAAAAAAAAGCCGTAGCTGTTACATTATTAGGTTTCTTTTTATTAATTTTCCAAATGTGTCCCACAATTCCCGGACACCCTGTATAGTTGCAATGCTCAAAATAAATAAAGCTACTATACTTCATGATAATGGGTTCAACATCCGCAATTGGTTCAATTTACAAAACATAAATGATTTAAGGTTCTCCGACACCTGCCTTTAAATCTTAAAGACAAAGTATTTGTATTTCCATGCAACTAAATGTCATTTAGAAGCTTGATATAAGTAAATGCTATTTAAAATTCCAATGCAAATCTGTGTTTTAATCTTAAAAATGGAATGATGAAATACTAGTTTTCCATCCAGTTATTCGGAAGAAATTCATTTTAAAATGTTTTCTTTTATGTTTAGGGTATCGCATCCTCGGTAAAAAAGGAGAAGGAAGCTTTGCAGAAGTGATGGCTTGTCAAAATCTAACAGACGGGCAACTTTATGCCTGTAAAACCCTCAAAAGGCACTTTGTAAGGTACGTATAATTCAATATTTCTACTAAGAACAATTCCAAAATGATTGCATTCTAATTTAATTTTCTGAAGATTTATTGTAATATCAAGGAATTATCAATAAAACTAAGAATTGTTAAAAAATCTCTATTCTGAATTCGAGGGAAGAATTAGAATTATTTATACTTCTGACTTATTTTCTGAAATTTTATGCGTTTCAGGTGGAATTAATCGTCTATAATAATTTTTTTAAATTCTTTATAATTGTGCAACTTGATAATAAATCACCTTATAATTTCAAAATTCCATCCGTGTTTCTGTTTTGTCTGTGTTCTTTCTTGGCTTTTTAACATCCAAATTTTTTACAATCCATTATCGTGTAAGTTTCCTTGCCTTTCCTTTCCGCAGTAAAAGCTGTGCTTTTTCATAAAATTAAATAAATTAACTAAAATAATTAATAATAATAAAATCAAATAATTTCATGTAATTAAATATTTCCACTAAAACATTTCCAAAATGAATGCATTCTAATTTAACTTTCTCGTCTATAATAAATTTCATCGTCTATAACAAATTGTTTAAATTCATCTAATTTTGCAACTTGATGATAAATCACCTTGTAATTTCAAACTTGCATCTGTGTTTCTGCTTTGTCTGTGTTCTTTCTTGGATTTTTAATATCCAAAATTATTACAGTCCATTATCGTGTAAGTTTCCTTCCGCAATGAAAGCTATGTTGTATCCATAGTTATCTCAAATAAAAATTTCATGGCGAATATCTATTATACTCTGACCAAAATAAGCTATTGTCTAAGCAGCTTCCTCCAACACATTTTTCATAATATCCTGAACATTTGGAAGAACTTTGGAGCAATTTCTCATTCATACTACAATCTTTAGGATTTTTGGACCTTAGTTTGATGAAAAATTTAGTGAAAAATCGCTACAATTTAAATAATGAGCAAAATATTAGGTCATCAAGTTGAGCAATCTTTTTTTCTAAGCCAAAGCATTAGAAGGTGGGTTAGCTCTGTAGAAGTCGCTTCCCAACATATATTTTTCGGTTACCGGAAAAATATATTCAGGGTGTCCCAAACAAGTATACATAGTATGTATACTTGTTTGTGTACTTGTATGCATTCAATTAATTATAAAATCGGTGTTTATTAAAATACATTTCATTTTCAAAATGTTTTAGGATCTAAAGACATTATTTGATTGTTTGTCAACGACTGTTGTCAAACTGATGTCCGTTTTGGTCGAGGCACTGCTGACAATGCGATGCAATGGAATCGCAAACATCACGAAACATTTCGTTTGGTATTTGTATGCATTCTCGTTCGATGGCTGCTCTCAATTCAGCGATTGTTGCAAGTGTCCCGTAAAAAAGTCTAGGGGTCTAGTGTTGAAGATGAGGAGTTTTATTTTTTCTGCAAGATGGAGCACCGCCACACTACGTTAGATCCTACGAGGGACGTTCCGAAAGTAAGCTTCGACGTGCATTTTCACAAGGAAGCTTTATTACAATCCGAAACATACAATGGCATAACAAAATACAAACTTTTGGCTAATTTTCACATATTCGCCACCGACCTTGATACATTTGTCGTACCGTGAAATCAATTTCAAGAAACCATCCCGGTAAAAACCGGTGCCCAGCGAGCGAAGGAAGTTCTTCACAGCCCGCCGTACCTTTTCATTGCTTCGAAAGTGACGTCCCGATAGTGCTGACTTCAATGCAGGAAAAAGGTGAAGATGGGTGCCGAAGGACCTCACGCTGATCACAAGACTGTGAGAATGGCAATAAGCCTCGAGGGGTTTTGTTCTTGGACGATAATGAAAGACCCCACACAGCAAGGGGCACAAAAAACACATTCGTCGCCTGGGATGGGAAAGATTGGATCACCCGGCCTACAGCCCTGATATTGCCCCATCAGACTTTCTCCTGCATTGAAGTCAGCACTATCGGGACGTCACTTCCGAAGCAACGATGAGGTTCATCAGACTGTGAAGAACTTCCTTCGCTCGCTGGGCACCGATTTTTACCAGGACGGTTTTTTGAAATTGATTTCACGGCACAACAAATGTATGAATGTCGGTGGAGAATATGTGAAAAAATAGCCAAGAGTTTGTATTTTGTTATGCCATTGCATGTTCTTGTTTGTAATAAAGCTTCCTTGTCAAGAAGCATGACGAAACTTACTTTCGGAACGTCCCTCGTACTTTGATGAGATCTTCCCAAACAGGTGGATTGGACGAAAGGATTTCGTAGAATTTTCTGTGTGTTCACCAGACCTCACACCACCAGACATTTTTTATGGATATTTTTAACTCTCTGAACCCGGCTAGAATGAGAATTCCAGTAACTAAAAAACTGAAGTAAATTTTCGTTCACGAAAACGGAATGAAATCCTTTCTTTCTTTACAGAAATTCCAGGAGGATGACACCCATGTTTGGGCGATCAATTGTCAACAAAGAAAGGAACCACCTTCCTCCCGTAAAATGTAACAGCCTGAGTCCGGCCTCTATCGAATGGGGCGGTTTGATGCGGGATAGGGCTCATAGGGTTAAAAGATAAAGCCTACGCTATAAAACCTACAGCAGTCGCTGAATTGAGAGCAGCCATCGAACGAGAATGCACACAAATACCAAAAGAGATACTTCGTGATGTTTGCGATTTCATTGCATCGCGTTGTCAACAGTGCTTGGGCCAGAAAGGACGTCAGTTTGAAATCAAGCGTTGACAAAACAATCAAATAATGTATGTAGATTCTAAAACGCTCTGGAAATGAAATATATTTTATTTTAAGAAACACCGACTTAAAGTGTGTATACATTTTTGAGACACCCTGTATAGTCTTGTGATTTCAAAGAGCAGTGAAAAGTATTTTACAATCAATTAGATATCAAATAACCATTTTAAATTAGATATAATACCGAAGACAAATGAAATCAGGTATTCAGAAGTATCTGTGTAATTGCTTTATGAGATTATAATACAATGAGAGACATGATATGCAACCGACTAAAACACGTGCTGCACTGATATCTTCCGCTCATACAATCTAAAATAACATCCAGGGGGACTCGTAGCCTAATGATAAACGCGGAAATCACAACTCTGCTGAGAGTTCTTTTATTTTTAGTAGTTCCGGGGCTTTTCTTTTACGATACTGTTTTGTTCGGAGCTACCCCATTACTCTAATGGATTTCATCTCCCAGTAGAATAACTCGTGTTTTTCGATCAAAATAAGGCAGCAGGAGTGTATTTTAGCTCTGAAAATTTACGCCATTGTTTCGAAAGGTCCAGTTTTGGCTTGTTTAATTTTTTTCTGTGAAAATAACTCGAAGAGTTGAGCTTTTGTATTATTCAGATTCACTTTTTCTTTTTGATTTAGGAGACTTTTCCACTGCAGGTGGGAAATGTATTTCATTGTGTTAACTCATCATGATTAGATATGTTTTGAAATACGGAGCGATAAAAAAATTTAGCTCATTTTTCGAAAGGGCATTTGGAATATAGGTCGCATAAAGCCATCTGGCTAATTGAAAAATGAAACTACTCAGTTGCGTACAACACCAAATTGTTTATATAAATGTTATTTGATTCTAGGTACGGGGACATGAAGTGGTGTTATAGTATATAAATGTTATGCATGGGTGCTTGAACCGTTTAAGGGACTGTAGGATATTCAATAACGAAAAAGCAACTAAATTTTGATAATTTTTTAATTAATAAACAATTTTATAATTTTTTGATATTTTTTTAATTAATAAATAATTTGATACTTTTTGATAATTTTTTAATTAATAAATAATTTCATAATTTTTTGATATTTTTTAAATTAATAAACAATTTCATAATTTTTTGATAATTTTTTAATTAATAAATAATTTGATAATTTTTTAATTAATAAACAATTTGATAATTTTTTGATAATTTTTTAATTAATAAATAATTTGATAATTTTTTGCCTCTTCTAAATATGAATTTTATTGTATGTGTAATAATTTTAAGCATTACGCAAATGTATATAAGCCAATTCTGTATGAGTAGCTCCACATGGATTCCGCTTGTGCGCAGGATTTTAAGAAACTAACTCATGTAAACAAATGTTGCGAAAATTCCCTTCGGAATAACACATATTATAAAGCATTCTGTATGGTAGATATCCAGATACGTTTTACTTATTTTTTATGCTGTTAAAATATTATTATACTTTTGTCTTCAAAATTATAAGTAAAATACCAAGTATTGAAAACAAACCATATCACATAATGCTTCGATTTTGCATGAATTTCTTTAGCGTGTTTGTATAAACGTACCTGGAAAATTTCATAGTGATACGATGAAAAATATTATAAATACAGGGTGTACACAAATGAAGTGACACATTTCAAAAATTAATAAAAAAATCTAAAAGTGTTGGAACTTTTAAATAAGAGCGCATCTCAAAAAGTTTTTTTTTTTCAGATAGGTAACGCGGCGTTACGCCTTTCTAAATTTGTTACAGCGAGAAAATTCCGTACGTAATGGCTACTGATCAGCAGAAGCGTTTAATGCGTGTTTTCAGCTTTCTTTTTTTAGTTATTCTTGAATATCTCGAAAACTCTTCAGTTTTCACACTACATGTGAATTAACAAATTGAAGAGAGTAAAACTCCCTACAAATACATGCTCTTATTTTTCTTCCAGTTTTAATATTTTCCCAGATAATGGGTCTAAACAAATTTTTGATTTCAAGTAATTTACGACCCCCTAGACCACCGAAATGACATGTTACCTATCTGAAAAAAACTTTTTGAAATGCGCTCTTATTTTTAAAAAAAACTTAGTTCCAACATTTTTGGGTTTCTTTATTAATTTTTGAAATGAGTCACTTCATTTGTGTACACTCTGTATTCGGCAACAAGTTCTGAAAATATAGTTCTAAGATAACAGCATTTAAAGAAAAAAATCACTTATCCAAATTTTATATGTCATGAAGATGGTTTTTAACGATATCTTCTAAACTATTTATAGTATACATATGTGTAATATCTTAAAATGCTAAGAATTATTTAAATTTTGAAATAAAATCATAAAAATAGATAAAATTTGGAAATTTTAAAGGTCTTATAACCCCTAAAGAGAATATAGCAATGTAACTACAGCAGGATGACTAATTCGAGTCCTTTTGACATCCCGAAGGCTCTTGTAATCGCTTCGTGGTTCCTTCGAGTAAAAAATGACAGAAAATGATCTCCGGTTGCAGTTATTGTTCATTATCTTCTTTGACTAGGTTCGAGTAAAAAATAACAGAAAATGATCTCCGGTTGCAGTTATTGTTCATTATCTTCTTTGACTAGGTTAGAGTAAAAAAATAACAGAAAATGATCTCCGGTTGCAAGTATTGTTCATTATCTTCTTTGACTAGGTTCGAGTAAAAAAATAACAGAAAATGATCTCCGGTTGCAGTTATTGTTCATTATCTTCTTTGACTAGTATGTCTACTAACTAATTTACTGCTTAAAATTCTGAATAATTATAAAATACAATTACACATAAATTGATGCAATTATGTAACATTAGTTGAAACCTTAAATGAATGAGTATAATTTTAGAGACTTTCCTTTAATTCTACCGAGCTTAGCACATGTTTTTGGTAATTTTTATTTAATTAAATAATTGCTTAATTTTAAGTGATTCATTATTTTCAGACGCTGCAATATCCTCTAGCAAACATTCTTTTTAAAGTTCCCGAACCTCATCTAGTTGCTTTTTTAAGATATAAACCAAATAAACTAACCAGGTAATATTTGTCGGGTACTGTTTATTAATGAAAGGAGAGAGCACCCAAGATTTACTGGAGTTTAAATGGTTATCACGGTGATAACCCCTCACGAACAAGTGTATCAATTTTCAAAACTATGCGATTTAATGTTTTTTTTCAAACCCTTCGTTGACTGGACTATCAACCAACATGTTTTACAAATTCACCCGATTTGAGACCAATTATCTCAAAAACTATTAAAGGTTGAAAAAAAATCAAAGAATCCATTTGTAGGGAACGGTACGTTCTTTAATTTGTGACATCGCATATAATTTGAATATTGAATAGTTTTCGAGATATCCAAGAAAAACTAAAAAAGGGGGGAGGAAATCCAAGGTGGCGGCTACCTTTGAGACCCATTATCTGGGAAACTATTAGAGCTGGAAGAAAACTAAAATGATATATTTGTAGGGAATTTTACGTTCTTTAATTTGTTAAACCAATTGTAATTTGAAAACTGAATAGTTTTCGGGATATTCAGGAAAAACTAAAAAAGGGTGATGAAATCCAAGATGGCTCCTCGATCTCAACTCCCAGGACCGGGCACTTTTAGTGTGTTTATCATGTTTATCAGAAGCCCCTCACGACCATGTGTAGCAGTTTTCAAAACTACATGATTTAATGTTTTTTTCAAACTCTTCGTTGACTGAACTATTAGCACTATATTATCACATTAGCATAAGGTATTATTGCATCGGCGTGGATAAGAATAGATGAAGAAAGTACACAACAAATATAATCTAGGATTTTGAGAGACTGCTACATAAATTCATCTTTCATTTTATGGATTACAATTCTGAACGTCAGAGGTAAACTATCTTAAGCAACAATTTTAACATTTTACAGGCGAGCCAAAAGAAGTTCCAGATGGCAATATACTTATTGCAATGCGCAATCTATTTCTTGTGAGCGGCTGTCTTTGTTCTTTTCGACCTATTAAAAACCATCCAAAAATACGGTAGATATAATAAAAATACGATAAAAATATCAAAATCAGCGAAATCGGTCATAAGATAGTATATATCTCTCAGGTATATTGTCTCTTAATACACACTTTTGACTAAGAAACTGAATCAGTGCAGATTCACTTCTCATTTTAAACGAATATCAACCAGCACACGTGGCTACAACAAATGAAGAGAAATATAAACACTCTAAGTTCACTGACATTTCAAGAAAGCACGTGTCCTGTATTCGAAAACTGATTTAAATGAGAAGTTAATTTTTTTCCTATGAAGAGATAATTTAACATGCAGGACCATAACCCTCATCATGAGTTACTAGAATAAGCCTTTTCCCCCAACCTTAACCTTTCGCTGCACAGTTTTATTGTTTTATTTTAGTTTGTGCTTAAAAACGTGACTTTCGTGTTCAAATCCACTTATTGGCCAGCGCTGTAATCTTCGGAGTAGTGTACTATTAAGCAGTGAACTTATGAAATACAAAAAGGCTTTTAACGAGATTATGCAAATTATGTTTCTGAACAAAGGATTCGGATCTGCTGTGATCGTTTTCAGAGCTCATTTCTTTTTCATGCGATTTTGTATATAGACAATACTGAAATGGGAGCTTCTGGAACTTTAATATTGAAGCAGAATTTTACTCAGATGACAGTGCAAAAATATTTGATATTTGGATTTTTTCGAAATTAAATAAATAAATACAAGTGAAGAATTAAACCCTTTAGCTTCTAGACTGTCTACTAGATGGTTTTTCTTAATTTTCCTAAAATATTTTTTTAGAAACAACCATTTAAGCCAAAATAGGAAAAAGCCAATTTACTTCCTAATTATTTACCAAAAAAAGTTCTTCCACATTTTACGATCTGTTTGAAGATATTAATGAGCATTAAAACAATTCTTTTCTATTTTGTATTTTGAAAATGCTTTGAATGGGTCAAATCCAGCATAGCTACCTGCGTAATTTTCAATATTTATTTAATATTTTTAAAACTAGGAGGCTTTTATAAAAGAAAGGCTGACATGATTGCTGTGTAATCACACTTTTTGACGATTTAGAAACTTAAGTTTAAGAAATGACTCACTTTAAACTGAGCAGATTTGAAATCTGTCAATTGTATAAATGATATGAGATGATTTTCGAAATTTTAACGATGTGTTTAATAAATATTTAGAAGTAGAAAATTGGTGAAAAAAACCCCAGAAGAATCGGTATTTTGAATTAGCGTTCGAAATAGTAGTAGCCAAATGAGCTTGGACATTGTGTATATCGGAAAGCTATTGCCAGAAGCAATCGAATCAATCCACGCTATGGTGATAATCTGAAAATGCGGCACGCTGATTTCATTGCATACGGTGGGAAAAAAGAGGCGTAAAACAAGTTGTAGGGGTCTATTCTGGTACCCCCGGTTGGGATGAGAGACGTCACTTTTCCCGTTGTTAACGTGCTGAAAAAGTGACGTCTCCCAACCCAACCGGGGGCACCAGAATAGATCCGGTAGTTAGGTGTTTCAGAAAATTAGAGTGCTAACGCGTCAGTACCTCAGCATAATAGAGCGTCCAGAACTGTGATTGGCCACAGCTCCAATTCGTAAAGAATCACAACTACATGCACGAGTTTCAGTCAGTAAACGTTACGATGTATTACGTAGATACTCTACCTTCTGCAGTTCGTTTACCAATAAAATGTTTAAGCAATAAAGCCAGAATGCACAAAAAAGCAAACAAACACATCTTTCAGCTTTTAAAGCCTTGAATTAAATTTTATATCCCCATGAGCCCTATGTCACCTCAAACCGCCTCATTCGACACAGGCCGGACTCAGGCGGTTTCGGGCGCATGGGTGAATTTTGCGGGAGAAAATTTGTTTCTTTTTTGGTTGACAATTGATCGCGCAACCGAGTGTGACGTCCTTCTGGAATTTCTGTAGAGAAAGGAAGGATTTCATACTGATTTCATGAATGAAAATTTACTCCAGTTTTTGAGGCACTTGAATTCTTCTCACTCAAGCCGGGTTCAAAGAGATACACTTGTGAATTGATAATTAGGAAAAGTTTTAAAATCATTAACTTTGATGCCTACATTCGAACAGTTGGAAAAGTACTGTCTTTTAGATAAAAAGGCATACGTTTTCAAAGAATTCAACAGGCGAAGTAAGATATGGGTGTGTACTCACGTAAGAGTTAATTTAAAATCTTTTTATAATAAAAATGATCTGTAGATTAGTCAAAGTATTAATTTATTATATATTGCGCTCGGGTGCTTATTAGTTTTTTTCATAAAAATAAATTAGCCAATAGTGGTGATGAAGTCTGTTATTTCAATTCATTTTTCCTGAGTTATAACTTTTGATTGATCACCGCGCTGGCCAACCTTCACGATAATTTTGCGCTTTTGATAAGGTAATATTATTTCATTAAAAACAACATGTTTTATAAATGAGTGAAAAGGCTTTCGGAAAAAAATGTTACGAAACTTGTCCCCATTTTAGCAATGCGATTCTGCATTTTTCAGTATTGGCTGGTTGCCAAAACGCTGATTAGTGTTTTCAGCTCATGTGACATCACATTCAGATGACAAAAGAAATTGCAGATGTCAACTAACATCTAACGGCGCGTTATCTTACGCTATGCTGTCAAATTTTTACCTTTCTTCTCCTGAAAGAAAGGCAACGGATTCAAAAATTAAATCGGCTAGCCGCGTTTATTATATATATTACGTGAACAATAACTGACTTTGTGATGTTTCTCTCTATTAAAATGACGACACCAGATTTTAGAAAAATATATTTATTACAAATAGACAAACAAGGCGTAAAAACACACTTTAACAAATTTAGTGAAGTGCGTCGCACTGAAAAGCCAGAGCTCCTTCAAAACAACCACAAACAGGCCAGACCTATCACGCCGAACTGTGGCGTTGTTTACAAAAAGCAATCTTTCGCTGTGGACGAATAGCGCCAAGTGTTCTCTCAACCATCGCCAACAGTAGCCAAACTTTACAGACTTCATTAAAGTTTTTTAATGTTTTTTTTTCTCATACAGCTCATGGAATCTCTTCGTCCCAATACAGACGGAAAAAGACTGCAGATACAATTTATGAATGATTTAATCTCTAAACTATACTATTACAGTTACAATAAATATTTTATTTCTCGTAATTTATTTCATTCCGAGACATGTTGCCTTTTTTTAAAGTTGCAGTGATTTATTGAAATGATTTATCATATAAAATTTAGATTTATAATATCACATGCATTCTTTTATTTCTTTAGTGTTGAACAGGCCCTGGGACTGACAGAAGTCCGAGCTCTGAGAAGGCTGCGTCCTCACGTGAACGTGGTCCAGTTGCATGACATCATATTGTAAGTTTTAAACTTGCATCAATATTTCAATTGCATATTACAGTTTCAATTTTTTTCGTTTTAAAGGAATTGTAAATACTTTCTCACCCGCCGACTCGTGACATACTATACACCCTTTGGGTAAGCAGGGTGGGTAATAAAAAATACCTTTTCACGTTATACAGTGTTATGAAATGATCCCTTAGATCGGAAAAGCAGATTAATTTTTATTATAAAATTATGTCAATATATTAAAATCACTTTCAAAACAATTCATAAACAATTCATTCTCAAAACAAATAATAATTTTTTTATATATGCAGAGTTAGCCTAAATGATTCATCGGGTGTCAAATGACTGTTTATTTACAAGTACACGACGTACAAAGACGGGTGATACATGAAAAGATACATGCACTCACCAAGTTGCAATACATACTATATACTACTGTTCAATGTGTGCGCCCCCGGCACACATCCCAACGGTAATCCAGTTCCGTCCAGACGTTCAATAGCATGTTTCCGTCAATGCCCGTCACAGCAGCAGTGATGCGTTCCTGCAGTGCTTGCAGCGTTGTAGGCATTGGGGGTACATAAACTTTGTTCTTCATTTAACCCCACAGGAAAAATCACACGGCATGAGATCTTGAAACTTGGGGGGCCATGGCCACAGAGGAACATCATCCTGACCAGCGCGATGTGGCAGTTCTTTGTTGAGAAAGTCGCGAACAATTGTGGTCCAGTGCAGGAATGCACGCTGAACGCTCGTAACCGAAGAACACTTCGCATATTCCAACACACAAAAACTCTTCTTCTGCATTGCCTCCATCTTGTACAGTGCCGCTACAGGCCTGCCATCTAGCGAGCACGCGAGCCACGAGGCGGGCTTTTAATTTTAAACTTGGGGAGTGTATGTATCTTGTCATGTATCACCCGTCTTTGTAGGTCGTATACCTCTCAATACACATTGTTTTGAAACCCCATGAACAATTTAGGCTAACCCTGTATTATAAACTGCATACAGCTATTTAAATTATGTGTGCACATCCTCCACATGACTTTTAAAAAAATGTTCATAAAACCAGCGGTTTAAAGAAAATCAATGTAACACACGTATTTTGATAAACCTCGTATAGTAAAAGAGTTGAAAAACGAATAAAAGAAGATGCGTTTTCAAGTATAGCTGGCAATGAATGGTATTTTCTAGTCATATAACATCAGAACATCGTAAATGAGGGAAACTGAGATATCACAAATATTAGTATCAATGGTATCGCAACGGTGAGATAGTTGAGAAAACTCAAAACACTTTATTGAATAACAGCTTGCAGACGGGGCGAAATCGATACGATTCCGAAAGGTCAGAAATCCTGACATTACTAGAAATATTGACATTTTCAAAGGCTCATTCAAGGATAAAGATGTAAAGCAGGATTTCATGTATTCAAACATTTCTTTAACCTCAATAGATGGATATAAGAACATGGCAAACACTGATGGTAAGACAGTAAATTGGTTTAAAAATATACACTTAAAGCGAAAGAAATTTAAGATGCTAAAATATTCTAAACGACCTGGAAACTTGAATATTTTGTTATTTCTTGGTTTATGGTAAAAGAGTCAAATTTTTAGTTTTGCTGCACGAAACACGTCGCAGCAAGTTTTCTCATAAAAAGGTTTTAAAAAATGACGGGAGGCTGTCCTTTCAAACAGCCGCTGATGTTAAAGGCGTAGGACTAATTGACTCGCTTGAATCTTTGGTTTCTCGAATTTTCTCGTAAGTTTTTAAGTTTAAGTAATTTTTTTGTAACTTCTGTTGTTACCCTTTATCTCTAAAATAAGGCATTAGTTCTGTTTTTAACATATGTAGTTACCGAGATATAGAGGATCTCCCACACAACTTTTTTTGTGGCGTTTTGGCGTGTGAATCAAATTCCTTCCTGTGACCCCAATGGGAGGAACGTCCTACGTTAAAATGGCAGAAATTCGAACCTCTGGCCCGAAATAGCGTAGCATGATAATATTTTAGGCTTGATTCGTCTGCTTTATCTTCGTCTGGCTTGATTGCACCAGGCGTTGCATTCCGTGCGTAAAGATTTTTGCATCACGCAATTTACAGAAACAATGCCAACTTAAAAAACATCATCATGTGGCGATGTGTAAGCGAAATTGAAGATTCTGCCTTGCATCTAATGTCGAAAGAAAACATTTTCTGAAAGTGTAATTTTAACATTGAAAAAGAACGAAAGATCCGATGAAAAAGTAAAATTGGTTGTTACTACAAATTGAGTTTAAAATTAATTTTGAAAAATTTATTAAAATAAGAGAAAAAATGCACGGAAATGAAATTGGATTCAAAAGCTACAGTGGTGTAAAAATTGCTTTTGCGCGATATTGAGCTAAGAAGTAATGGAGGAAAAACACTAAAACTTCAATTAATTTTTAATTAATTAAAAGTTTGAAAAATCCTTTCTTAGTGAGCATCTTCTACTAGGGTTGGCGGTTATTGCAACCCCCCTGGTTTTCGGTTAAACTGGTTTTTTTAACCTCCGGTTAATAACCGGTTTTTGAAAAAAACGGTTTTCAGTTGTTTTTTTTATTAAAAAAGTAACGTTTTGGACAGATTTTTTTATTATTAATAATATTCAATAAGTAAGTGTTAATACAGTTATTAATTAATGTAATAAGTAATGATGATAAATAAGTGATTAATACATTATGTAATAATAATAAATGAGTAATTATTACAATAAGTAAGTATTATAGACAAATTTTTTTATTAACGTTTTTTTTCACAAGAAATTAATTCACTGGCCAATATTTATCATCTAATCTGCTCATAAAGACTCTTTCAGCAATGTGTTGATCCGTGAGTCGACACCTCTCATCGGAAACAACATCACTCAAAGTAGATACTAATCGTTCGGACGCCACAGAACTTCCGACTAAAGATAAATATTTTTTGGCTACAAAAAACAGATGCCGTTTACAGACGAACTTTTTTATTAGTATTGTTTTTGCAGGAAATCAATCCATTGGCCAATATTTATATGTTCATAAAGACTCCTTCAGTAATCCGCCAACCAACAGACGCCTCGAGGAAGCGGTTGTCGGTGATTGGCCTAAGATGATGAAATTCAAGTCTTTATAACTTGATAAATTTTATTCTAGTCGAACCTAAAATCGAGACTATCTTCCGACCGGTTCCCCCCCCCGGGGGGGGGTGGCATTTAAAAAAAATTACCCGTTTCAACCGGGGCAAAAAAATAACTAAAAAAAAACCGGTTAACCGAAACAAAAAAACGGTTTTCGGTTTAAACCGGTAGGGGCTTCCGATCCCTACCTTCTACGCAAGAAGCAACTACGTGCCACACTTGGTAGTTTTAGCTCCAACGGTCTGCCCTGTATGAACAGTGTTGCTTTCGGTGCCTTACGATTTTTATATAGTCCAATTTACAGATAGTATTCCAACTTATAAACATTATCATGTTAAAATAAGCGGAATCTGAACCAAGTACAATAAGAAAGGAAGCATAAATTTCAGTAGGAAGTGGACGATGTATAAACATACATAATACATGAAATCTGATATACGGCAGGTAGTAAATATTTTTCTTTTTCATTTGTGAATAAACTGTAAGGTTTTGAAAGCTAATATTTATATTTCATTTTTTTTCGATTTCAAGCACTGTATACTGCATTTCCGATGTTCTAGTTGACTAACTTAAACATAATCAGATTTTAAGTTCATTATTCAGTAGACTATAAACCCGTTTTTTTATACCAGTACTCTGAAAAACGTTATTTACTAATAAAAACACCAAATCTACCCGTTATAAAACACGTTTCTATCACTGTAACTTCAACCTGGTATGCAGCAGTATAAGCAGGTCAGACATTGGAATATAAACTGGGCTGAAGCCCCACTTGTCTGAGTATGCTTTTCCACTAAATTAATAGTATGCCATACAAGAAAAAGAAATATGAGTTCTTTACGAACTAATATCACGCAACAGTGAACTACAAAATTTTCATTTAACTCAGAACACATAGAAAAACAACAAGACAAAAAGGAAAACATACGAAAAAACTAACTTTACGATAGTTCCATATTCCATTATGTTTTTAAGTAAAACGTAAATTTAAAAAATGGTCACAAATGTTGTCAGGGTGAGCTTCATTTTTAACGGTATGAAATCATTGACTTAAAGGTAAGTTTCATTAAAGTCGTCGTTTTGATACTTAAAATGACTCTAATATAGATGATAGGGATTGAAGTTCAACACCTTAAAATTATTGAGGAGTAAAACTCCAATAACTTCAAATATAACACTGGACAACAAAAAAATATTTTTTTCACGTTGCTTGAGAAAGAAAGTGTTATACCTATGTATTTTTGAGCCCTGATTTCAAATTCGTTAACCGTTTTTTCAATCACCCATAGTGTTTGAGCAACTTAGTAACTCTTATTATATACATTAGGAAATCATATTCAGCTTGCAATATTTACACAGGCTTATTAAAATGTTACAAACCTTCACTTTCTTGTGTGCTTGGCCTGTAGACTGTGCTTCGCTTGAGGAATATCCATTTTCAATGTCCAACAATAATCGGCTAACATTTTGGGATTCCATTTCCCTTGGTAACGAGCTCCCATATTCGAGATATCCTGATGGAACCGTTCACCATGCTTGTCGCTTACTGATCCAAGGTTTTCAGGGAAGAATTCTAAGTGGAAGTGCAAGAAATGGATTTTCAACTACATGTTGCATCCCTTGGTTTTGTAGGCCTTTAAGCAAGTTATTGCCGATTTGCCTTAGTTTTCCGCTTTGTGATTTCAGCGGAAGTTTTCTGCTAACTCCTTAAACGATGTCCATGCTGCGGCTTTCTTCTTAGTCAGTTTACTCTCAAACACCGGATCCTTTATTAGTTGTCTAATTTGAGGCCCAACAAATATGCCTTCCTTAATTTTTGCTTCACTCACTTTTGGAAACTTCAGACGTAAGTAATGAAATCCACTTCCTCCACAGTCCATCGCTTTAACAAAATTCTTCATTAAACCTAATTTGATGTGCAATGGAGGCAAGATAATTTTTTCTGAGAAATTAGTGGTTCGTTCTCTTCATTCTTCACACCCGGTATGAGGAACTTTCGCTTGGGTCACACCTTCTTGACGTAGTGCTTTTCTCTGTCGCTGCTGTCCCACTGGCACAGAAAGCAACAAAACTTGGTGTAGCCTGCTTGCAATCCAACTAAGACGGCAATCACTTTCAAGTCGGCGCAGATATGCCAAGAATGCTTGCTGTACTCAATACAGGACAACATATGCTTCAAGGTTTCGTATGTTTCTTTCATACGAACAGCATATCCTACAGGAATCAAAGGGTTCTTTTTTCCAATTGCATAACAGAACTGCTTTCAAGCTTTGAAGAGTCTATAAACAAACGCCATTCATGAGGGTTATGTTGTAGTCCTAGTGCCTTAAATAACGAGTTAACATCATTACAAAATATCACATCACCATCATGGCAAAAGTTTCCACGTGCTGCCAAACAGAAACATCTGTCCTTACAAAGTGGCTCATGCATTGAATCGTATTTGCGTTGCAGGATTCTCGATCCAAAATCACCTGTTATAATTTTTGACATACAGCCTTTTCTTTATGAAAATTATATTTGTAAGAGCATTTCAAACCCAATCATTAACTTCTTGGCCGGCAATTAATTTGTTCAGAAAGTATTTTTGACACAAGATCCGACATATTTCAATGACATTTTCTTTGTACATGTAAGCAATTATGAGTAGTGTTGCTGAAAAACAGTTTGTTATAGAGGTCTTTCGACATTATATTCGGGTTCAGTGACCATGAAAACACCATTATCAGTTAAAATCTCAAAGACAACAAAAAAAAATATCCTTGCTACGACATTGATTCAAATAAAAGAAAGGAGTGGACAGAGGTTCTGGAGGGAGTTCATGTTGAATGAAATTGGAGGGTGATAGACAAATTCTGATTGGTTTTTCGAATTCAGAGCGTGAAAGTACATAAGAATTAGATAAAAGCATACGGGCAACAAAATGGTTGTTGTCCAGTGTAATTAGAATATTAATGTGATGTTCAGTGAGTGGCCAAAAAATTAGAGACGCCCTTTAATAACGAGTTGGTCCACCTTTATCTCTGACCACAGCCGATATTCTCCTTGGCTTGGACTCAGCAAGTTTCTAATACCGTTTCTGGTCCATGCTGACATAATGGCAACTCTAAGTTGTGTCAGATTGGATGGTGACTTTTCCAAGCTTCGAAGTGATCTTTCGACTTCGTCCCACAAATGGTCCATTTGATTGAGGTCAGGGAACTGAGCTGACCATGGAATCTGATTGATGTTCCTGAAACCAATTTGAGATCGATCGAGTATGGTGGGAAGGTGCATTGTCCTGCTCAAAGTGACCATCTCCATAAGGAAACATTATAGCCATAAACGAGTGCACGCGATCGGCATCGATGTTGAGGTAAGCTGTGCTGTTCAGAGTTGTGTTCACAGACATCAAAGGACAAAGTCTACTCCAGAAAAACATTCCCCACACCATAATTCCACCGCCACCAGCTTGAAGAGTTATCATT
The DNA here is from genome assembly GCA_013235015.1 of Araneus ventricosus. NCBI lineage: Eukaryota > Metazoa > Arthropoda > Arachnida > Araneae > Araneidae > Araneus > Araneus ventricosus. The sequence continues at coordinate 41,769 of BGPR01007929.1, read as the reverse complement.
TGGAAGGAGGGGATCCATGAATTCGCGCTGTTTGCGCCATATTCTTATCCTGCCACCTGTATGATGGAGCAGGAAACGAGATTCATCGGACCAGGCTACTTTTTTTTCCAATCCTCCAGTGACCAATTTCGTCGCTTCTGGGCCCACAACAGGCGCCTTTTCTTATTTTTCTGCGATACCAAAGGCACTCTTGAGGGTCTCCTGATGCTAAAGCCCATCCTTTGCAATGTACGTCTTTTTGTGCGTTGGGATATGCTTTGTGATGCGCCTACATTGAATTCAGCTGTAATTTGTCGTATTGTTGCCCTTCTGTTGCTGCGGACTATGCGTGCTACTCGCCTTTCACCTCTCTCGTTCACCAGCTTTTTTCAACCAGAATAGTCCTTATGGCTTGAAGTTTTTCTCAACTACTTATCTCTAAACACCTGAGATACTGTTGAGCGAGAAAATCCTAAAAGAGTTCTGACACCGGCTCTTCCTGCACCGACGATCATACCTCGTTCAAAGTCACTTAAATCTTTCTGCTTACTCATTTTGACATTAACTTCTGTGATAACTGCACCGTCCGAATCTGAGCGTTCCTTATATAAGCAACTCTGCTTTGTTATGTCACTCTATGCCACACTCAGTGTATATGCATGCATGTACATATATGTTGCACATTTTCAAACAATTTAATTAATGAAGTGAAAATCATAATTTTTTAAATGTATTAAGATCAATTGCGTTTCACTACATCGTTCCACGAGGTTATCCTTTTTGGTTTCTAAATATTTTTAATAATAATTGTACCAAGTTTAGTTGCTTTCGGGAGATTGATTGATTTGTTAGAATAATGTCACATTTTGAAGCTACGCGAGACTATTTTGGAACGAATCTTGTGATTTTGAACAATGGTCACGTTAGTGTGACTTTCACGCCACACCAACTTGAGATAGTTTGGCCCTCAAAGGCACATTCAACGAGCATCGACCTCCATGCGCGGCGGAATCGGGTCTCTAACCTACGATTCTCGGATCCGAGACTCTAGCACAAGGCCATCGGGGCCCTCATTACTTTTTAAAATAGTTCTGGGAATTGCTACGTTCATATTTTTCGTTGTCAACAACTGAAAGTTTGGTATAATTATACCAAACTTTCAGTTGTTGACATCGAATGTTCCAATGAACACAACAACTGTTCGACATATGGCCACCAGAGAACGTGTTACCGTGTTTGTTTCGTTATTATTTATGCTGCTTCAAAACGGGATGTTAATATAACTATATTAACGTCCCATTTTGAAGCAGCACGAAGGCTATTATGGGTCGGACAACGAAAGTTTGGTATAATTATACCAAACTTTCGTTGTTCTACTTGTTACTGTCAACAGTATGTCCATGATTAAAGTTCCCCTATTCAGAGATGCCTGCAGCCGCAGCCTTTCATCAGCAAAAATGTGAAACTTTGTGGATTACTTGATAAAGAGATGGGAAAAACATTTAGAACACAAGAAAAATTAATTCCACATATGACCACCAGAGTGCGTATTACCGTTTTTGTTTCGTTATGATTTAAGCTGCTTCAAAACAGGACTTTAATATAACCACATTAACGTCCTGTTTCGAAGTAGCACGAGGGCTATTTTGGGATGGACTTCGTAATTTTGAACCGTGGTCAGATGACGAGGAAGACACCTGAGCTGACATCCCCCTCTCGAAACCTCTGCTGAAAACCGGTTGTACACGTGCAGGTTTTTTTCGACGTGATGCAGTAGCTGTTATGAAACCTACAAACATTCGTTAACAATTTGTTCCAGTATACTTGCTACTCACAATGATCTTGAGTTTATGAATCGTGTTTTGTTAGTTAAATTGTTTTATAAACACTCTGATTGTGTAACAGCTACTGTATAAAAATTTCGGACTTTGAAGGGGTTTCGAACAGTGGCGTAGCGATCGGGGGGTATAGATGTCCTGGGTGCCTTGGACACAAAGCATTAGTGTGTTTATGCCAACCTCTAAAGTGAAGCATGATGAGGGGGATGGGGCAAAGGTGCAATTTACCCTTGTTAAGCCTCTGATGACGGCAGGGAGCAAAATAATCATATTACGCCCTGAGCACCAATTATGTTCCTCGCAACGCCACTGGTTTCGAACAGGTCCAGTCACATGACTCCAAAAACTGATGATGAAATTTAAAGAAACAGGATCGTTGCTTTTCATCCTAGAAGATAAAGGAAATCCATTTCCGCTGAAATTATAGAGGTGATTACTTTTCAAGTAGAGGAGAACAGAGTTTATATCTCTCTCCCAAATTTCCAGGCCAGTACTAGTGCCTGCAACAAGTTCTCAGCTAATGTTTGCAGGTGTTTTAGCAGCTACAGCATCACACCAAAAAATATTGCAGGGGCATTATTGGTTTTCACATCAGCGCGCTCTCTGGTAGCCTTATTTTGAGTTATTTTTTTTAATCCGCTGAACGCCTTTCCCGTCCCTTTATTAGTCATTCACAAAGTTGTGCATTTTTATGATGAATGGTTACGGTTGTAGGTAGTTTTGAATATGGAAACTTTTATTACGGACACCCAGTATTTTGATTACACCTTCTGTTTTGGAAATATGTCGTCGTTTTGAATCAACTAAGAGTTTATAGAGACCTTCAAATGTTTATAAATTATACGAAATTTTTGTATCGTATCGTTGTTGCCGTTTTGAAACAGCCAAGAGTTTATAGAAAACTTCAAATGTTTATAGATTCCAAGTTGTCCAAATGTTTATAGATTTTTTTTTATCAAAGTATAACATTTATTAATAACTTAATTTTGGTCAATAAGTTTAAAACTCTGGTAATTCGATGCCCCCATATACAGAGTGCCCACTTAAATAAGGGCCATCCCCTCTCAACTTCAGAAAGACGACAACTATAGTTATGAAAGTAGTGTCTAGATATAGTAAAACGTCTATGCGCTATGCGATGAGACCCCTTACAGCGCCGCCTGGTGGCAAACTCCGGAGTTAGCGTTAATATCCTCAAAACTGTACAAAATGGGGGAATGTCAATTACAAAGTTGTAGAGCGTTATTGATTTAGTACAAAAATACACCTTGTACACATTAATACAAAAAATAGAAAGCTTAAAATGCACATTTTTTGTTTGTATTTTCCGAAAATGTAACTTCACAAGACATGGACAAAAGGAGAAAATGTCATTTTTCGGACAAAAAAAATGACCTCATTATACTTTTTCCTTTGGCAATAACTCAAACAATTTAACAGAAAATAACAACAGCATGGGTATGTTACCTTTCCGCCAGCAATGCAGGACTTTCGGTGACGTATTACTCCTGCTTGTGCTAATGCACCCAACTATATGCTAAAACGTGTGCAAAGTGAAATTCAAACAATGGCTCATATCTGTATTGTAGATGACGGAGAGCACTTTGGACACCGAAAATTAAGGTATCTATTGATAACTAATTGTTTTTTCTCTTTGTAAACAGTTTTGTGACTTCACAGTTCGGAAATCGAAAACAATCAAATGTACATTTTGAGCGTTCTGTTCTTAGTATTAATATTCACAAGGCATCTTTTTGTACTAAATAAATAAAGCTCTAAAACTTTGTAATTGACATTTCCCCTCTATTTTGAACCGTTTTTGAGATAGGAACGCTAACTCCGGAGGTTGCCACCAGGCGGCGCTGTAAGAGGTCTCATCGCATAACGCATAGACGCTTTACTATATCTAGACACTACTTTCATGACTATAGGTGCCGTCGTTCTGAAGTTAAGAGGGGGTGACCTTTATTTAAGTGAGCACCCTGTATACGTACAAAGCAGTTATGTTGTTAAACACTTCGCGATAGATTTTGCGAATCTTAGCATGGAATTCATTTTTCAAATGGAATGGATTTCAGTATTTTTTAAAATTTAACCATAATTTATAGGTTATTTTTATTAAAAAATACTGAAATCCATCTTCAAACCATTATTTTTCTGCGTTCGATATGAAAGCACTTTCCTCGGTCTCAATCATACAGATTTTAATCGTTGGAAAATAATCTCTGAGTTCTGTACTTCAGATGGAATAGGGCCTCAAATCGACAGTTTATTTAGAAATCAATTTCAGAGATTATATTTCCAATGTCTGTGGACACTGTGGATCGAAACGATTACTCTACCAAGATATAGACCCCATTTCAAATCTGAGCATGAATATTTTATGGCGAAATGATAGAACGGACAGGTAAATAATAAATTGCATACTTTGCAGCTGTTTGTGCAAAGTTTTCATTCATGTTCTCAGAAAAAAGAGATTTATGAGAAATGGAAAGGCCGTGAATTTGTCATGCATATTTTATGCAGAAACACCTGTCACATTCGGGGAATACGCCGACGCCTTTCATGTTCGATGCAATATTTACTTTCTCGTATTATAGTTTACAAAGAATGAGTGATGCAATCCTCAAAAAATTCGATTTCGAGATTTTAATGAATCTTCACGTTTCAGAGTTCCATGAATTCAATAAACACATTCTTTCTGTCGGTCGGTCTGTGAAGATAATAATTCAAAAAACGCAGCTAACTAGAGGAATGAAATTTGGTATGTGACCTTGATACCTAAACAGACAGCAGACTTTTGACAAATTTTGGACGAAATCCGTCGAAGTGAAGTCGGTTTGTCCGTTCCTGCTCATGCGAATACGGTAACTCAAAAATGCTACAAGCTAGATAGATGAAATTTAGCAAGTAGATTTATCATTAGAATTGTAGATATGCATCAAATTTCGGATCTAATCAGTCGAAGAGTAATTAGGCAATTCTTAAAATTTTGGATTTTTTCAAAATTCGTTTTTGGTATAGCATGGCTAAAACTCGACCGCCTAAATATTTAAAGAATAAAGAACACAGCCTAAAATAGCTTTATTTTGCGTGTTAAATAAATTTTTAAATTTTGCATAAATGCGAAATTTTATTATATTTAATTATTTTATTAAATATTATTATTTTTTTTTATTTAATTATTTTATTTTATTTTTATTATTATTTTTTTGCGAAGTAAAACAAAAATAATACATTTCTTTGTAAAGTTTAGTTATGATTACTAAAATTTCAGATTCTTTTAGATAGCGGTTTGGCTCAGTATCCTACTACCTAAATATTCTAAACAAAACAGCTTAAAATAGCGAGCTAAGGGTTAAACTTGGCAAATGTGTAACAGGACCTGCGGGATTTCTGGAAATAATTTACGACAACAATAACAAATTTCTCTGTACAGTTTCCCATTCAATTATTAAAATTTTGGATTCTTTCAAAGATCAGTTTGACGCAGCAGGGCTAAAAGTCAACCACTTAACTATTCTATGCACAAACAAGACGCTTAAAATAGCGAACTGAGGAATAAGCTTGTCTAATGCATAATAGGATATGTGGGATTCCAGAAATAATTCATGACAACAATAATAAATTTATTTGTACAGTTTCCAACTTAATTATTAAATTTTGGATTCTTTCAAATATCGGTTTGGAACAGCATGGCCGAAATAGGCTAAAACTCTACGATCTAATGATTCTATGAATAAACAGAACCGCGTTAATTAATAAACAAAATGCGCAAAAAATTGCCTAATGCGTAATAGAACCTGTGGAATTATGAAAGTAATTCAAAACAACAATAATAAATTTCTCTGTACAGTTTCCTATTTAATTATTAAAATTTTGGATTCCTTTAAAGATCGATTTGGTGCATCAGGGCAAAAATAAACCAAAGATCTGCCACGCAACTATTCTATGAATAAACAAGACCACTTAAAACAGAGAACTATCCCGATTAGCACAAGATATTTTGCGATGTTCCCACGATGTTGCTACGATATTCTGATTGCCGCTCGAACGTCATAAAGATATCGTATGTATATTGTAGGACGTATTGTACCAATAGGGATATGCAAGGAATAAACTTGTCTAATGCGTTATAATACCTGTGGTGTTCTGGAAGTAACACACGGCAACTGTAATAATTTTCTCTATACAGTTTCTTAATTAATTAATCCATTCCATAACTCAGGGATGTAGACTAATCTCTCCTACTTAATTATTAAAATTCTGGCTTCTCTCAAAGATCGGCAAGGCCAAATCTCAACCACCTAACTATTCTATGAATAAACAAGGCCGCCCAAAATAGCGGACTAAGGAATAAACTCATCTAATGCATAATAGGACCTGCGGGGTTCTGTAAGTAATTCAAGTTCAGTGTACTTTCAGGGCTGATCGGCTTCGTCACCTTGGTGATTTCGCAGAATAAACACAGTGTCTGTCACCGGAAGTGTCTGCCCCTCATTTAAGGCGACCTTGGCAGAAAGTGCTTCTATAAGTATCAATTTGGAACATCCCTCCTGCACGCGAAATAATAATAACTAACTTGCCGTTCTTTCTCGTTTTAAATTATTGGATAACCCGATGTCACGAAGAACGCTCATGTCGGGGGAACTTGAAAATAATTAGTATTTTTGTACTGTCGTTCGATTACCTGAAGAATCATGGAATTGAGTTTTTTGGTTGTTTTGGAAGTAATAATATATCTAGATTTAGTTCTGTCTGGCGTGGTTATAGATTACGATTTGAAATAGATACTTGCATAAATATCTTATCTCAGACAGGTACATGTTGAAATGCTAAATAAATTTTGGATCGACATTTCTATTAAACTGAAAGTGATTTGGCGTCTTAAAAGAAAAATAAGTGGCATTAGAAAAGAAACTGATTGTAATTTTTTATTTGAAAGCGAAAGAAGAAATGAAATATAGAAGTTTTACAAAATATGCACAGGGTTGTTATAATTAAAGCTCCCCTATTTTGAATGTCCTAAAGCCGGTTCTATGGCTCCAAACGAAAACAAAGAGTCACTGGTATGTAGTGCAGGTGATGCGCTCTGTGAACTCTGAAAAGCAATTTCGTCAAGAGATGGTATTGTGCCAATATCTGAGATGAGTTTTGCAGAATTTTTTTATTACTGAAGCATAATTGAATAAGTCATTTCAGTTTTTTAGTTTAACACACTATTTCTACCGCGATTTTATGTATAGGGGAGACCGGGGCAGGTTTACACACTTTTTAAACTTTTATTTTTCCGTTTTAAGGCTTTAAAGTATTTCTTTCATTTTCATTACCAATTAATTAGTTAGACTTTAAGGCATGTAGTGTATAAAATAGGGCATGTAGTGTATTTTTAAATACTTTAAATTATTATATTTTTGTAATTATACCGTTTTCTTTACCATGATGTCACCTGTGTAAGCTTGCTCCAAGACCGTGGCAAGTTTACGCACTATCTGGGGCACGTTTACACACCACCAAAAATGATTAAATAGAAGGCTTACAGTGATTAAAATACAAAAATTAAATATATGAAAAAGCTAGTTTATTTCAAAAAGTACATAATAGATTATAAACAATTACGGTGAATCCTAATAGTTTTCAAAATCACTCTCACAATTTATTCAAACAAAATATTTTGAATTGACATAGGTAATACAGTCTTCATGAGTCCACCTCTTACATTCTGTGCATTGTACCCACTGTTCGCCAGATCTTGATATTTCTTATGGATTTAAACAGTAAATACACAGACACTTTTCATCGTCATCAGAATCAAAAATTTTCTTGTTTTTTTTTGTTTCTTTTTACTCTCAAAATTTCACAAATTTTCTTTCAGAACAAAGTTTTTCTTATTTTTTAATTTTTTATCCACGCTATTTTTTTCATTATTATAACGTGTTGTAGTGGAGCTCACTGACCGAGACATAGTATGATGGACTGATGCTAATTTCCTCTTTATTGATTTCTCCTTCTATTTTTGTAAAGCATTTTTACAGGTGTATATGTAAGAATTGATGTTTGTTTTTTCCTACCTCTGTTACTTCTTTTCCTTGGCCCTGCTTTTTGAAATGGTCTCACATCTTCAGATGTTGAGAATGACTTCGTTATGCAAGTGCCACTTGTGCCAGTTGTAACAAAAACCTGCCCCATGCACTGAGTGTAAACTTGCCCCATCGCCATTTTTTTGTTATAACTCAACATATAAGCTTTATTCATAATAAAAATAATCAACTAAACAGCTTAATATAACCACAAAGGAACAACCTAAGAGGATAATCCATAATAAGTTATAACATTCAAATAGTACGAGCTCTATTAAAGCCAATAAGTAAGGGTAAAAATTTACTAAAATAGTAAAAAATCAGAAAAAGTTGACCACTTCACGATCCACTTTCAAGACTGTCTCCAAACTTGCGAGAGTATTAATGGAGGCCGAGACACTTCTTCTGAAACGACATGTAGTGCCCCCCGACCAATGGTATGTGAAATATAAGCCTTGTGTAAACTTTCCCCGGTCTCCCCTACCTATTTTGACCTGAAGGTGTCTTTTGATGTCTTTGCGTTCGAATACAAATAGTCGCCAAAGCTGTCGGGATGAAGAGGTGGTCTGCCAGGATAGGAATATGTTTCGATCTCTTTCCAAACTGTTCCATCAATAGCAGCTTCAATATTTTGCCGTTCATTGCTTTCTTCACTATCATCTTCAGAATCCGTCGGCAATCTCATTCTCTTTCGTCCTCTACTTGCACTCAAATTATCTTCCTCTTCATTAGTGCTTGATGAGCAATTTTCATAATCGCTGTATAATTCGTGGTCACTTTCGAAAGAATCGTTCAGCTCATCTTCACCTTCAGATTGTGAGCTTTCATCAATTTCAGAGCATTCTTCCCTATTAGCACAAGATGCCCTACAACATTCATGCGTTATCTTTACAATGTTGTGCGGCATTCAAAATATCGTAGCAACAACGAGGAGATATCACAAAATATCTTGTGCTAATAGGGTTCACTTATGCTATTTATTTTTTGACTCTGAAATCGGGATTCTCTAATCTGATCATAATTGATATGATACTGCAAAATGGTGTTGATATTTATATTCAAAATGGTTTAAAATTAGACATTGATATGAAATCCTTAAGGTGCCAAAAGACACCTCATGGTAGAAATAAGTACACCATATGCATATTGTTATATATAGGATGAGCTGGAGGAAAATAATATCGATGAATTAATTTAACAACTATTGTACGAAAAGTCAAAGAATTAATTGTGGAGAAATGATTAAACTTAGAAAATAATTTTAAATTAAAATTTGAAAGGTGTCTTTTGACACCTCTTGGTAGAAATAGTGTTAACTAAAAGTGCGGCCTAAATTCAGTTCTGAGCGTGAAGTTTTTTTCCTTCAAAATACCACTTTTATCCAAGAAAGTGCACACCACCTCATGCCAATTTTGCTTCTTTTCATAGAGCGCATCAGTTTTACTACATTACGCTGAAATTTTGTTTCGTTTGGAATAATAGAACCTGCAATAAAGCTTTCTGAATAGGCGAACTTTAATTATAACAGCACTGCACAATACAAAAATGAAGCTTCAAACCTAAATTTTTGAGCATTTACCGAAAAAACCGTAATATTATATCTATTTAGCTTCTACTTAAAAATTTAGATGTAAAGCATTCATGATACTGAAGAATGAGCTAATTAGAGAAATAGCAACATAACTTGTTGTGTTTGACAAGAAAAATGGAGATCACAGAACTTGCTTAGAAATCGATGATTCGTTTGAAAATCGTCGATTCGATAATCCTCTTTTGGTATTGACATCAAAAGGTTTTATGACAGTTTGCATCAGACCCTTGTATACGATGTCGGGAATACCATACTACTTCTTTTCATTTCTAACAATCTATTTAATAGAATCCCATCAAGACAGGCCTTCACGTCTGGACAGTAATGCAGAAGTGCGCCATTCTGCTGGAAGTATAATTCCTATTTCCCAAAGATCTCTTGAGTGCACGGAATAATGCATTCCTTTTGTAAGTTCAAGCAAACATTGCCACTCGCGGTATTAACGAAGTAATAAATTTACAAAAATCCATACGCTGACAAACTACCTTACACAATTATTATTTAACTTAAATGCTGATAAATTCACATGGTGCTCCATTTTCAAACAAGTATTATAAATTGTAATGATGTGGCTGTAAGTATGACGATTTATTGAGCAATTAATTTGAATAAGTATCGTTTTGATATTTAAAAAATGCAATAATAAAAAGTGAAAAATATTGTTTTATTTAATTAGAATCACGAGCTTTCGATAGCTGACGAGATAACACATTCGTTTCTAATAATTATGAAACTTTATTAATTGTTCATGTAATAATTATTCAACGTTATTTACAGCTTTCGGGGCAGCCTGTATAATACATAAATCTATTGAATAATCTGGGAATATAAAATAAATCAGTGGGAGTGTTCTTCCCTAGATTTTCTCGAATACTAAAACAATATGGAGTGTTTCATGTTTCGTAGTATTGTGAAGAAAATCGAGTATGCATTTTGGAGACTTTCATTTCGGGCGGCTGTTTCCAAAAGTTGACGCAGATCTATGATTATGATGGAAAGGCTACATACTAAATTTTATTTATAAAAGTCATTACGTTTTTGAGTCATTGCGTCTACATAGACGCGAATGCAGTGAAACCCCGGTTAACCGAAACCCAAGTTATCCAAAATGCCTCTGAAATCGCAAATCCGCATGGAAATAATCACGAAGTCGATACTTTTTTGCAACGATGTCCACACTTATTTTTTAAGCTGAATGAATGAGATGAATTTTAGAATGCTAAAATTAAAATTAATGGGTATTAACAATATTAATTACTATATTGTTTAACTGCGCCTGTCAGGCGCAATGCGTTTAACTCGCCGGAGGGAATATTGCGCCCGAAGGAGGGTTAACTTTACTAAAGAACATAAGTGTAGCCCACAAAGAGAGTTTTAGATTCTTTTTAGACTCAAAACATTTAATTACATACTGTAAATAGATACTTTTTTGTATCTAATTACATACTGTAATTAGATACAAAAAAGTAATGGATGTTCATGGCTTAAACAAAAAAATCGTTATCCGAAATGCCCCCCTCCTTTAGTTCCGTTAACCGGGGTTGTACTGTATTCACATTGACCAGACGGCCCAAAATTTTTTACACATCTACAATTCTGATGACAAGCTATATACCACATTATATCCATCTTATTCTTTGCGTTTCTTAGTTATAGTGTTCACATGCACACGGATGGTATGACAGACAGACTTCTCGTGGGCTGATTTAATCCACAATTTGATAAAGATATACAATTCAATACAATTTTATACAATACAATACAATCTTATGCAATACAATACAATTTTATACAATACAATACAATACAATATATATTAAATATACAACTCAATTCAATTCAATATACAATACAATATATACAATTTTTTTGTGAAGACGACATATCAAATCCCATCTGTCTACCTCACTCAGTTTTTGAGTTACCGTGTTCACAGGCAGACTGATATAATTCCAAAAATTGCTTTTTCTGACTCAGGGAGGTCTAAAACATAGAGATTCGCCAAAATATTGAGATAGAATTTTTTGATCATTACAATACCTTGTCTTTACTTCGTATACGAGAAAGTAAAAGAAAAGAAAAAAAAAAGATTTTCTCGAGAAAATAAAAAAAAATGACTTTTTTCTTACTCAAAAGGAGTTTTGATTGCACTTATTTCTTTATTAACTATTATTCACAAGCAAAGTGAACAGGAATATGAGGCATTAATTACAAAATTAAATAAGAGGAAGTGCAATATAGTGAGTACAAGTTTAAAAAATAATTCGTGTAATTTTGTATGAACAATGACTTGTTCCTCTATTTAATAAGTTGCGCCTCATTCAGTAAACTTCTACGTTTTATCTCAAAATATTTCTTCTACGTTTTATCTCAAAATATTTCTTCTATGTTTATCTCCAAATATTCTACATGTAAAACTTCTTTCCTTGCACGCTGACTTTAATGGTAACGAAATAAACACTACACTTCTAAGAAAAGGTTCAACAAAATAAGCTGTTTACCAAAATTTTGTTTTTATGCTTTTTCAGCGATTCAGCTGAATTTGTTTCAAAACATATAGTAACATGCTGTTTATTTTACTTCAATACTTTATACCATTATAAACATACCGAGAAATTTTTAAAACGGATGTAAATAACTATTTCTCATGTTCTGTTTTTCGTCAAATTTTCAATGTTATTTGTTTATTTTAAATTTATTGTCTTCCAATAATTAACTGCAGACTATTTTTCTGTTATGGTAAACCTAATCATGTATTTCTTACAGTATGTTGGCGAAACTTGATTTAACTTTGGAATGAAAGTCAACATGCTTTTGATGAAATTTAACGATTTTTTTCCAAATTTATCTATCATACAAAATTAATGAAATCATGGCATAACTTAAATCATAACTATATTTCTCGTTTTTTCCACTTTTCTCAACGAACCGTATTGAGTTTATAAGGCATCTAGTGAAAAGACTGATAAATTCTTGTTTTGATTCTGGCTGCGTTGAAAAAGCGACAGTGAACCTTACTCGCGATTGGCAGTATCATCTAGAGAGTTGTACTGTGTTTTTTACTAGCAAATTATTTGTTTAACTGAATTGTTATTTGTCAAGCATTTGTGTAAATTTACATATTATACAGTTTTATTTTGTAAAAAGTTATAACTTTATCCACTTTTAACCGTCCTTAAGTGTCGTTCAAATTTTTTCGTAGCAAGTTTGAAAAATTACTTGATTAACTTAACCCCTTAAGTTTCGCCCCTGTCATATTGATGGGCATCGAATTATCACATTTTTTGACTTTTAAAGTAAAATTTGATCATTAATTAGCTTCCTAATTTGACACAAAATAATTACGTAGAATCCATAAACATCTCAAGTATTTTATGCCTTCTTAGATGAATGAAAACGACAGCCCCTTTCAAAAACAGTAGGGGCCATCTTATTAGATAGAAAAAAAAATGCGATCCTTAAGGGGTTAAAAAAATGTTAATTATTTATTAATTGATAAATTATTATAATTAATTATTATCTATTAAATTACGAAATATTTTATAGAACAACATGAATGCTAGATTTCTCAAGAATGATATTCTATTTCAGGGGTTCCCAAACTTTTTTCCCTCGCGTACCCCTTAATTATCCTTTTTGTTCACTACCCCTACTATCATATCCAACTCCCCCCCTCTCCCCCAACCCTCCATCAATGCAAAGAAGTTTTTATCAATAATGTTAAGGTAAGTTTAAGTTGGGTTAAAAGTGAAATGACTAGAATTAATAACATTTGCAGAATTTATTTTTGATTTTACATTTTATTCCATTTTTACACTAGTATGAGTTCAATGCAAAAGCAAATGAAACCAGTATTTTAATCATTTCGTTTTATCTTATAAGGATAGCTAAAAATTACACTTCGTAATAATCAACTATTCGAGTGGTATAGTTATTAAATAGCTAGTATTCACTTGGAGAAAAAAATTCTCTAACTTTTTAAATCACTTATATTTTCTTGTTTCAGCCATTAACAACTTTGATTTCGCGTACCCCCAAATGGTTCTTCACGTACCTCAGGGGTACGCGTATCACAGGTTGGGAACCTCTGTTCAATTTCGATAAAAATGTATGTAGCAAAGTTTTCATGGTTGGAATATTAAACCATTCTTTGCCGTCGCCGTCATTGAGAAATTTTAACAGAAAAAGATTTATTATTAAATGGCTATTATACAACCTCGCTGGTTTCACAGCAAAGCAGTAATATTTTAGAAAGTGGCTTATGTCGGTCAGAGCCCTATTTGGACTGACACCAGGAAAATATAACGAAATAAAATAGTGTGAATTTATTTTATTATTTTTTCTAATTCTTTGTACTATATAGAGACTCATTCACAGAAAGTTCTATTAAAAGAAATATGATAATTTCGACAGCATTTGAAAAAAAAGTTTGAGTCAAAAACTGATAATATTATGCGAGAATTATTTAACACATTTCAAAGTTATTCCTTTAATTTCACTGAAAATTTAACAACACACTGCACGTTGTTTGATCTTTCAATCAATGTTGAGTAAATCTATATATATAAGTGTTTTGAATGCTAGAAAAATAATTAAAAATTAATTTTGAATTTGAAATTTTGATTAAATTTATTCATAATGAGATTTAAAAAAAAAGCAAAAATGTAATTGATGAGAGCATGCACACTAGATAATTAAGAGTCAAATGACTTATTATAAGGTTTAAGGAATATGGATTGTTTGATTCTTTTAACTAAATGGAGTTCGATACATTTGTAGCAATAATAATAAGTGAAGATATTTATAATTCAACAGTTGTTTTAGGATAGGCTTTAAGTATAACTTGTTTCTTTACAGTGATAAAAAATCGGGTCGTCTAGCTTTGATTTTTGAGCTTATGGACTTAAATATGTACGAGCTTCTGAAAGGTAAGACGAATTTCTTCTTAATAATTTTATTTCTGTATTTTTTATATAATGCTGGGCATTAAATGAGAGACCAGCTTTCAGTACAGGGGAAAAAATGATAAAAATGTACTTAATTTCTGTATTACCAGATAATTCCATAAGCTATTAGTTTACATAAACATTTTTGCTTTATGAAATAAAAAAACTGGTTATTAGTAATAAAAGAATAAATTTCGAAATCGTAGGCACGGATCTTATTTTTAGATTAGTTTACTTGTAACTAACGTAAATAATGATAAAGTACAAATAAAATTTTTCAAATTTATAAGCTTCATAACTGATTATGAACTATATTCTTACGTTATACATGATGCCAACACAATGTTTTTGTGGTTGTAGGTTGGTAGCTTTTATAAAAATGTGCGATCAAGAAGTAAAGAATTGTAAATTTTTTAAGCTAGCAGTGCATTGAAGTGCCTGACAGCATTAGTTTGGGAGAATTGTACTTCTAATTCGTTTAATTCGACATTTTAATATATTATAAATGATAAAAAATAGTAAGAGTTGTTGAAAATAGTATATGAATTAAAGACGGAAGTTTTACATTTGCAAGTTTCCCGTAACCAAACGTGTTCAGTTATATTCATATAGGGACATAAATAAGACAGTTATGGACACTCTTAAGACAATATTTACACATTAATTCATGGAAAAAAATACTAAAAATAGTTCAACCAGTGTTGCGATTCATTGTAACTTTTCCTGAATTAATCTACTTTAAGCTGAATAAAAGATCCCATAAAAAATTATCCCCTGGAAGGTATTTTGCAATATATTAAGAATAAATAGTACAAAATCGGTTATCGACAACTTATTGACACCACAGTTATTGACATCCCTTCATTCTTATTTAGTTTATTTCTAACTGTCTACGTAAGCTTAGGTTAGTTAAAACTGAAAATTTACATGAAAGCTTATTTTTTAAAGTTAAAGATTAGGGTGCCAGTAACTCTCCAATTTGTTAATAACTGTCTTTGTTTATACGTCTCAAACAGAAAATACAGAATCGTGATTATAGATTATTTTTTGATTAATTTGGATAGTGGTTGATAAGTTGTAACTTGGAGAGACAAATTTCTATAGGATGATCACCACTTAATCACAGATTTCACTTTATCGTGTATTTTCATAATTATCAGATGGATATGCACACCAGGCTAATACACTTAGTTCCCGTATTAGGTGTGCCCATCAAAATTCATGTTGTCACATGATAGCCTGTGATTTGCTTTTGTCGATTCCAATTTTTCTTTTTATTCACTAACTTAGGGAACCCTGTCTAGCCACGTTGTTCCTGTTCTTTACACTCGAATGTCAGGCCGTGAAATTAAATTTTATTTTTATAGATAAAACTCATATACTTGTTGAAAATAATGCGTTGTTAAATCGTTATTGCTAATCTATTACTAATATAATAGCCCAGATCTGTCTCTCACTGATCCGACAAAGCTCTGACGTCACCAATAATAAAATTCGCGGCATAGCACTGCCAAAACGTTAAACAGCATTGTTTCATTGTTAGAGAACCTAAATTTCAATAATTTTAAATTTAAAAGAGTAATTGTTGTTATAATTTAAAATTTAATAGCTTTAAAATAATGAAATAAAATTTGCTATCGATTGATATAAAATTTATCTCGCTTTGATAAATAGTTCCTGAGAAATTTTAAATTATATTAATTATATATTTCAAATTAATTTCCGTTTTTTAATAGAAAGTAGTAAATCATGTTAGTGGTATATCATGTGCGTGATATAGTTTGGACGCCACGATGCATCTGATTATTTATTGTAATCGTGATGATATAATTTGATAATATTTTTTGGCAACGTTTGACAAGCAGAGAAGTGCTTTGTTTTGATTAGACATCTGAAGTACGAGGAAAATTGTTAAGCAACGAAAAATATTCACACGTAATGTTGTTTACCAAGAGGTTTTTTGAATAAGAAATATGTAAATAATATTTAAATAAAAAAATATTTCCTGTCATAAAACATATGTTTATTTTATTTGTTTTCAATCAAAGTTAAACATTTCTCTCGCATATATATCTATTTAAACACGTCAAATTTGACGAGATATCTCTCGAATGAAGAGGCAATTTGCTTGACGGGTGATTTTCTAGTATTTATATAACACCCATGATACTTTATTTTCAACTCACAGTATATTTCAACTTACATATCTTATTATAATTTAAAAAATTTCAACCGATATACTTTAGTCTTTCAGTGATTACTTAAATGTCATGACTAAATGTTTAATGGTAGAAATATGATTCTTTTGTAAATTTTAATTTCAGCTCGAAAAAAACCACTGCCAGAATTTCGTGTAAAGAGCTATATTTATCAGTTGCTTAGATCACTGGATCACATACACAGGTGAGTAGTTTTTCAATAAACTGATACTAAGATAAATTTATTTCTTATATTCTTAGAAGCATTTTTTATAATATGAAGATTAAAGAAACATTATTTCCTTTCAGTGCTATTCAGTGCATAACATAAAATCATTTGAAAAATATCAAAATCAATAAGAATAAAATGTACAAAAAAATTAATTCAGTCATTTTACTAAATTTAGCCAACCAATTTTGTATTAGTTATTATTTTTATATTTTCAGGCATGGTATCTTCCACAGAGATGTCAAGCCTGAAAATTTGCTCATTAGGGTAAGAAGGAATTTGCATGTGATATAGTTCATGGTAAAAATAAAATTTCTAAAATTTAATTTAAATTATTTGTTAACTGTATTTTTCTTCAATATTGAAACTGATTGCAGTGTAACGACTTTCAACTGATAAAGAGTTTTTCCCCCATTTATTTAACATATCGTATTGGGCCGATAACACTTACCCATTACTGTGTTTCAAAACATTTCGTAACTGGTGCTTTCTAAGGAATAAATTTAAAATTTACATGGTAAGATAGTTTTCTGCAAATTTCTATTTGTGAAAATGATGTTTTTACTGACAGTTCTGTATTTTCATGTCATAACTATATGCAAATTCTAAATTCTAAGAGTAATTTAAAGTGAATTTTCAAAGATATTATTTTAACACTATCGGTTACAGATCTGAAGTTGATAAAATCAAAGCTTAAGGAATTAAAATTACTCGTCAGAAATGCAGGAATGTAGTTAAATGACAAATTAATCCAAATGTATAAATGTAGTGAAATTAAAAGAAAAATAATTGAATTGTCCTCGGCCAAATGTATAAATATAGTGAAATTAAAAGAAAAATAATTGAATTGTCCTCGGCCAAATGTATAAATATAGTGAAATTAAAAGAAAAATAATTGAATTGTCCTCGGCCAAATGTATAAATGTAGTGAAATTAAAAGAAAAATAATTGAATTGTCCTCGACAAAGGTAATGGTATCTTTCTTTCGAATGTACAAAATATCACCAGTGCCCGAAGAGCTGTCGTTACCTCGATATATTAACATTTTATCTTCTCCAGAAAAATATTATATTACCTAGACTCGTTAATTACCTAAAATTGTTAAAAATTAACTAAAATTTTTGACCTAGAAACGTTACAATTGTTAGGATTTCCTCTCTCTTTTTTTCTGTTGCCTGTGTATCGTATCGTTTCTCAGTACGTAAGCCACCACTGCCATCATTCCTTACTTTTAATCCACTAGGTCATGTTACAACAGGATATGAAATAAACAAAAATGGAAGGTGAGTTCGCAAAAAAATATAAAACACCAATATTTATTTCTTATTTTATGAAGGAATTGGAAAATACTGTTAGTTATAATACTCCTTTAGTCTCAGTTGTTTAGCCAGAAAGGGCTTACTATTGTTCAGAAGTCTATCCTTTAACCCAGGGGTTCCCAACCTTTTTTCCCTCGAGTACCCCCTACTCTCATATCCCCCCTTCAACCATCGCTCTATGCAAAGAAGTTTTTATGGATAATGTTAAGGGCCAATGTGAAGTTAAGAGTCAAATGACTGGAATTTCTAACATTTCCAGGACTTATTTTTGATTTTACATTTTATTCCATTTTTACAATAGTGATAGTTCAACGTCAAAACAAATGCAATCAATTTTAAAATAATTTCGCTGTAACTTTATAAGGATAGCTAAAAATTTAACTCCTTTTTTTTCTTTCTTTTTTGCCTTATTTTGAGTGTAGATTTAGGACCTGCACAACTTTCACTTATACTTTTTAAACGAACATGGGGAAGCAAAAATCTGTAACATTTTTAATCCCTTATGTTTTCTTGTGTCCGCCATTACCAACTTTGAGTTCGCGTACCCCCAACTGGTCCTTCGCGTACCCCCAGGGGTACGCGTACCACAGGTTGCGAACCTCTTCTTTAACCCCTTAACAGTGAATCCCGCGCTCGACTCGTGCATCGAATTAAGGCACACACATTTTGTGACTTATAATCTAAAACTAAGTCATTCATAGACGTTATGATTCCATGCAAAAATAGGCGGCAATTGAATAACATCTTAAGTGTTCTGTGGGCTCTTAGTTGAATCAAAACACAACACATTCCTAAACAAGAAAGTGGTCATCTAATTAGATGATATAGAAAACTACAGTGCTAAGGGGTTAAACTTCCATACATATACTTGTTACATTTATATGTACCTAACTGCAGGAGACAAAAATAGATAAAACACTTTTTATAGAAGAAAACGTGTATTTTTAGTTTGTAACAGGAACGAAAATCATCATTAGATGTGTGGAAATGATTCAAGAACTGCCCACTAGCTCATACAAACGTATAAATGCGCAAATTATGGGTTCGAGTGTGTTGGATTGCCGAAAAAGTGCGTTTGGAAGGAAATATGCGACCCCACCTCACCGACTAAGGGTTAAAGAGATATATGATAAAGCAGGAAAAAATTACATCCAGTTTCAACCTACATTTCTGTAAATGAGGAGTGAAAACCTATCGAAAAGTGAATTAATATTTCAGAAGTAGCAATCTCAGGAAATCTGGACCACCATTTCCAAAAGTCCACACACAACCCGTAACCCAATTTTTGGTCTTGCCTCAGTGGCAGCACGCTAAGTCCCGTGAGTAGCTAATGGATTAGAGAGTTGGGGCCGACTAATTTCCGTTCCCAAAGATAATTTTCCCCTGCCCCACTTTCTGTCGGGTGTAACGAACAAACTCCAGAGCTGCACTTTAGCCCTCTTCTGTTATTGATGGCAATTTTCTGGGTGAAACTCAATTGGAGGAGCATGTTGCCCGGGTAATCAGTCCTCTAACCCTAAACGGAATGGATTGATACCCGGATCTTTATGTATTTTCAACAGATCGATTTTGCCCGGTTTCGATTGGTACTGATTTTCCATTCGGTTGGTAACTCACACATGTGCGTGCTGACTCGGCTGTGATGTTTAGAAAGTTGTTTTTTGTTGCTACAAATCAAGGTCATTGTATTTACCAATATCCTTTCTAAACTTGCCAATAGAATGTATATTTAGTAATCTAGTTCAAGGTCTTCAGAGAGTTTGTATTTTTATCGTATGCAGACATGATGATATCCTTTAGGGACATGGGTGGTCGATGGCGTTGCCATGAACAGTTAATAAATGATTTTCCCAAGTTTTGTTTTTTATTCATTTAATGACATTTTATTAACATAAATAATGCGTTAAAACACAAAATGGGACCTTTTGCAACTCATTTTCAAAATTCCCTTTGTCAGAAAACGATGCTTGTTTATGGCTGTTACGTTAATTTTATCGCTTTGAATTTAAATAAGATGGGACAGTATAGGTTTTCTTATTCATTAAATCAGGGATGAACCTTTGAAACTTTTGCCTTACACCAGTGAAGTTTCTATGATATTCAACCTGACATTAAATGCGCAATATTTTAGACCAAAGGGACATCACCCCGCCCTGCCGAAGCATCCGGGTAAACAACTGAAAGACCGGCCGCCCCAACAGATAATCGGGCACTGTGGTTCCTGCATAATAGTCCCCATTACGAGCTGCTCATGCAGCAATCCCCCATTTTACCGGCGTACGACCCGTCATCGGAAGTGGGTCCAAAGAGCCACACCACCATTATTGTGCCATCGGGTTGACGAGAACCTTGTTTACTTATACGGCAGCCTCTCATCCGCGAACTCGCGGTGTCTTCCCGATGGGATCAAGAAATATTTTGCTTTTAAAGGTTTTGTCTTATCGAGTGGATTTTACACAGTAAAATTATGCAAATGCAGTACGCAAATACATTATGTAACTTCTTTACTATTTTTCTTATCATATAATGTGCTTTGTAAAATAATTAGGAATATCCAAGATAAAATGTATTACTTCGAGTTTTCTGCTGTCTTTATTAACCAACTGCATTCATGAAATGACTTTAGCAAAAAGTGTTTTAGAGCAAGGCTTCTTAAAATGTCAGTCGCAGCAAAATGATGAGAAGACTTTAACTTCCTTGAACAACTTCTTTCCTCTTTCCTTTCCTTGAAAAAAAAAGTTAAGTTTTCAATATTCATAAACAAAAAAATATTTTATAATTAAAAAAAAACATCTTGATTTAAGAAGGTTTTTATTAAAATTTATTGTAATGGCTATTTACAATTTAAGGTGTATACATCTTAAATTACTGCATCATTTTTACTTTCTCGTATACTAAGCATACAAAAAGAAAGAGTTGCATCCTCAAGAAATTCGACCTGGAGATTTTGATCGATCCCTACGTTTTAGACCTTCTGAAGAACGAAAAAACCAATTTTGAAATTATATATGTCTGTCTTTCTGTCTGTGAATTCAATAACTCAGAAATGAAACTATCTAGATGGATGAAATTTGGTGTGTGGTCTTAACACCAAAACTGTAGATATCTATCAAATTTGGGACGAAATCCCTCAGCGTGAAGTCTGCCTGTCTGTCCGTTCGTATGGACCTCAACACGATAATTGGAAAACGCAAAGAGTTACATGGGTCGCATTTGGTATATGGTTTTATTCACCAAACTTTTAGATCTGTATCAAATTTTGAAATCGGTTTCGCAATATATTGATTGTTTGTCTGGGTTTATATGGCTTTATACACCAAACTTAAAGACCTGAATCAAATTTTGTTGTTGTTTTGATTGTGGGTCAGTCTGTCCGTCTGTGCGCATGTGAGCTGGAAGACTCAAAAACTCAACGAGCTACATGGATGACATTTGGTATATGGTTTTGTAAATAAAACATAAAGACCTGAATCAAATTTTGGACTTCATCATCGGTTGGCTGTCTCTCGATATGTCTGCTGGTGTGTTTGTAAACTTGACATCTCAAAAACGTATCGAGTGTATGTGTGATCTTAACACCAAAATTGAGAAAAATTTCAGATCCAATCGGACAAAGGGAAGATATACTGTTCGAAATGTGTACTCGATTAACCTAACGATTATAAAAAGAATTCAAAAAGCACCATATTGTGGAAGCGTACGAGAAAGACAAAGGGGGGACATTCTCGATGGTTACATTTATTTCCCTTTTTTAAAGTTGCAACAAAATTTTTGTTCGAAAAATGGATTTGCAGGGATAAAAAGTTTATCCCATTGTAACATTCGTAACGAATAAAAATATATATTTGTAGAACTATTAAAATATTTAAAGAAAGAAATTAATTAGATAAAAAAAATCGTTTGGTCATAAAAGAAATTAATTTTAAAATATCGATTGGCTGAAAAATAAATTAATTAAAAATATTGTTTGGCATAATTCATTTCTAAAGATTATAAAAATAGTATGGCAACGATATATTTGTCTTTTGCTAACGTTGCCTAGCAACGGAAAAGAATAATGAATTGAACGTGGAATTCGATGTCAGTGAGTGATGTAACGTTTGTGATGTATGTGTGTGTATTTGTTTTACATGTTTGTGCTGTAGTAAACGTCCAATAAATATATTATTTTTGACAAAGAAGGCTCCACGATTCTTCATGCTATGCTGAAATACATCACACCATTAACTCCCAAATTAATTTACTCAGATAAGATAACTACTTAATTTTAATTTACTTCGATTTAAATTAGTTTTAGATTTCAGTAATTTCTTTTAAATTATGTTCAAAACATCAATACTTAGATAAATATGAAATAAAATTAAATTCTGAATGTTTTTTTAGAAAAATTATCGAAACATTGGAAGACAATCATTTTAAGGAACGTTTCTCTAGATATGAAAATTTTTTTTAAAAAAGTAAAAAAAAGAGTTTAGTAAAATTTCAAAAATTAAAGATTACTTTCGTATTCCTTGCATTACCTCGAAAATCAAAGAAAAAAAAATTCAAAATGTCGACACTTTGACTTCAAAATCTGGCTAACTGGTGGTAAATGTTAGATGAAACCTGCTTCGGAACTTTGGAATAAATAATAACATGTAAGACAAAGCAAAAAAAGAAATAATAAAATTCGGTTAAGTCGCGGAAATGAAATGTAATTGTCCTATAAATAGGAAAATAGGAAGCTGGGAATGTTACGAGAGGGAATACGTAATATTTTAGTTTGTTACTGAGCAACTAATCTTTTAGTGCTAGGAAGCATCATTTACAGAGCGTTTTGAAACCATTGTGAAATAATTTCCAGTGTCAAATTTGCAACAGCCAGGCAAAAATATCTGAAAATTTAGAAACCGATAAATTTCGAAATTTTGTCAAGAGCTCTAATCTGAGCTCAAATGTGTGCAGGAATGGTTACTATGCTAAAATTCGTTCGAATAAAATTCACAATCAATCAAAAAATTGAGGCAATTAATTCACTCTCAATTCTGCTTTCCTACTTGACTTCGTAATATCTCCTAGTAAATTTTTAGTGTTCAAATGCAATGAAATATGAAAATCTGTAAACTTTGATTCGTTTGCGTCACGCCTGAAAAATAGCCATCAACTGGCTGCTTTTTATACTTAGGTGAAACATCAAAGTGGTAACGGCAACTGTCGTTAAAGTTTTCATGGGTAAATAAATTAGCACATCAATTTTCCATTAGTTTTTGGCATTTTTGACGCGTTAATATCGCAGCTCTTTGAAGTTTTTATTTAATACTTTAACCCATTAACTCGCAAATAAATTTGATACATAAGTTTCAGTAAAATTCTATTAAATAATGTTTAAACACCTAGATTAAGACAACTGTGGAGTAAAATTAAATTCCCAGAAATTTTTTTCCTCTCTCTCTTTTTTAGAAAAATAATCGAAAAATCGGTAGAACATCATTTAAAAAACTTTTTTGGAAATAAATATTAAAATATTTTTAAAAAATTGTAAAATAATAGGGAAAAAAAAACGATTGATATAGAATTCCTTCCACTTCCTCGAAAATAAATCAAAGGAAATAAATCTCCAAATGACGACATTTTGACTGCAAAATCGGGATAACTAGTGGCATATGCCAGATGGAAATGGTTTGGAAGTTTATAGCCTATTTTAGTAATACATATTGACTTGTTAGACAAAACAAATCAATGAACAGAAAAACAAAAAACATTGAAATATGATCGGTTTAGCCACGAAAATGTAAATGTAGCTGTCCTCAAATGAGGACGCAGTGTGTTAATGGGCTAAGTGTCCGAGTTTCAATTTCAAAATTTCAACCCATCTATAAAACATATTTTAGGGTATAATTCAGAACTGTCTTATCCATTGGGCTGTAGCCCAGGGGCGCCTAAAAGTTTACTGAATTTGTTTCAATTTTGAACCAAAGCATTTTTTAATTGTAATTTTAACCCTGTTAAAAGTAAAAATATGATTAAGGCTTGTAACTAGTGTTAGATAAACATGTATATAACATTATTGTTTCGGTGAGGTGTAAAAATGCACTTCCAAAGAAGACAGCAGTTGACGAACGATGAACAGTTTCTTTATTTAATTTACGGGCTTCAGCTGATTTGGGGATAATTGGGAATAATATCAAGCCATACTTGAAGTATAAAGAGACGAAAAGCGCAGTCACCAGCGACAAAAAAAAAAGCCACGCCGAAGGCGGCGTCTGATATCAGGGCTAGATGGTTTTAGAAAGGGGAAGTTGCACCATCTCAGAGAGATTAAATATTAGTTGAAAAAGGGGATTTTCCCGGAAGACTCGTGACTCGGAAGTGAAAGTAGCAGTGCGCTTATTAAGATGGAAGTAGAAGTAATTTAAAATAAGGTTTCATTAAAAATAATTTAAGAAAGTTAAAACATTAAGTTATTACAGTTTTATTACATTGTAGTGTAATGCAGGATGAATTAACAGACTTTTTTTTTATAAAAGAAACATTTTTATTTTAACATAATTTTCACCATAATACCGTTCATTCGTTGGACTATCAACATCAGTCGTTACATTTCGGTCTCTCTCTCTAACAACTAACTTTAAATCTTATAATAACTAACATCATTTTCGTGCGTTGCTAGGCAACGCTCGTAAGATAAATATTGTATTGCCACACTACATTTTAGAAAAAAAACTTTAGAAATAACAAAATATTTAGTAACGAATATCAAAACATGTATATCAATTCAAAAAAATATTTATGAAAAGACAATCAGTGAGAAAATTCTATCATCAAAAATCAGTAAAAAATTAAGTTATTACAGTTTTATTACATGTATATCAGTTCAAAAAATATTTATGAAGAGACAATCAGTGAGAAAATTATCACAATGATAAATTAGGTAGCTGCACGCTCATACCAAATATCATAATAGAGCATCAGATTTATTTATTTAATAATCTCAATTATTTTATTAGATAGGTATTTTCGTGGAGCCATAGGCGCTGAAATTCTTAGCTAGAGATTTACTGAGGTGCCAAAATGCTTTAGCCCAGGGCGCTTAAATTTGCTAAGACGGCCCTGGTATAAGTCTGATCTAAGGGTATTCTAGACGCTTTATACAATGCCTGACTTTCACACATGGGCAGTGGCATGTGCAGAAAATGTCGGACCGAAAATACCTCTTTTTTTCCAATTACCGAGAACAGCGGCGTTGTCGTCCGAGTAAACCCTACTGCAGTCAGCACGCGATTGCCGATAAAGCGACAGAATTGATTGCTTCGTAAAAAAATTATGGTCGGATACCGTGACAATGTACGGAAATTACTTTTACCTTGAATTACAGCTTCATTTAGGCATAGCTCGGTACTATTGACCCGCTATCCTTAGCACACTTCACCTTCCGTTTCCCAATACTCTCTTCTGTTTGTCCACCTCCGGCGCAAACTAACTGTTGCGCTGGAAGACCGTTAACTATTTTTGACAAAGAATTAGAACGAAAATAACAAAGTTTTGTTTTATTCTGATGCACCGAAGAAGAAAAGTGTTACTATAGCACTCGAGTAAAGTGTTGTATGTGTAAGACATTTGAGTTTAGATTAGTTTAGTTATATTAGACTCCCGTTTTGAAGCATCACGAGGGCTATTTTGTGATGGACCTCGTAAATTCGAACCATGCTCAGATGACAAGGGTGACAGAACGCCGCCCCATGCCCTCGTGCCTGATGCCATTACGGCAACCGAACCTGATGAATGGGCATGGGACTGATAAGGGTGACATAACATAACACCACAGCATAGCCTCGAACTCGGAGCCAGGACGACTCCCTGTCGGTTGGTTGGGTATGCGTGAAACTTTACTGAAAAAGCCAGAGCAAAAGAAAAAAAAACATTTTATTTATAAGGATACAAAAAAGAGGACATTTAGAATAAAATAATATAATATTTAGTAATTTAACTGTTAGTTCTTTCAAGTCTTTGTGTTGTTGAATTTGAGAGGGTGGTGCCTTATGTATGGGAGAAGAGAGAAGATGAGTACCTTGGGTTAATTGAGTCTGTGGCTAGTTGTTGCCATCATCTTTTGGAAAAAAGAGTGTGACAAGGGTGACGACAGAACACCGCCCCATGCCCCCCGTATCTAATGCCATTACGGCAGCCGAACAGGTTGAATGGCCATGGGGCTGACAAGGGTGACGCCTGAGCTTGCTCCTCTGTCTCCAAATTCCTGCGCCACACCAGCGGGAGGACGTCAGATTTAGCATACACCAAGCCACAAGCACGATGGGTCTTCGGTGGAATTGGGTTTCGAACCTGGAGCCATTGGACTCCAAGGCACGGCCCTTATCATCACACCACCGCGGCCCATTTTCTAAGTGCGACACTTGAAAATAATTCAACGTTCAGTCTGTGGGAACAAAATTTTTATAAGATTCTCAGATCTCTAAATTATTTATATGAAGGTAGTTTGACATGTCTTATTGTGATGTTTTGTGAGCATGTGATATTTTTCGGTAATAACGGAGTGACCACGTGTCCCGATTTTTGGTCATTTGTCCAGCTTTGAGCCCTCCTCCTTCCTTCCCCCTCATTTTATAAAATTTTAAAAAAATTAACTTGTGTAATCAATCAAGTGTAAACGTTACCATATACAGTTAACAATAGAAATGAAAGTACATTTTTGAAAATTTCTATTTTTTTTCTCTCTTTCTTATTCTTTTAATAGAAAAAGAATATTTCCTGGGTCAGAAATGGACCAGTAATCATTTATTCTTGTGAAGAACACCGTAACGTAAGAACGTAATATACGTTTTTTTTACGTGTATAATGTTTGAAGCATATATTTAGGTAGATCATATATTCTGCTGTCTTTTACTGTTATTTTTCAGCATTATTGAATTAATTAAATTCAAAATTATTCATTATTGTTATTTGCTAACGCAGAACTCTGATTAAAATATGATTATAAAGTAAAAGTTCTCAACAAAAAGTGCACGTTTTCTTTCAAATACAAACATATCAAAGCATGTTTTAATTTTATAAAATGGTAAACTATTTCCATGATAAATTCTCAGAAAGCGTTCTTTTCATGAGAAGGTTGAAAAAAATATATAAATGTTTTCCAATTACATTGCTCGTTTCTTTTCCCTACGCTTACTGGAAATTGCAACGTTTGTAAAATAGCATAAATTGTTAAATATTGCTTTGTGCTTTTTCCATCTTTTTTCCAATGCACTTTTAGTCATTTGACAATCTGTCAAACATATTCGACATTAATAAAATTAGAATTATTTTCCATAATCTATGGTTTTTACTCATCACGATGAAAATACACCAATAACATGCAAGTAAAATCAGGCACCTATTACAGTCACGTCTCTCAGAGGTGAATCATCTGTTATCATGCAGATCAATCTAAACATTGCAGAGAGTTGCGTATAAATATTTAATGGCACGCGCCCTATCATGTATCGACTTCAATTAAGGAATGGAATGCTTTATTTAATTAATATTCATCACACGTTATCTGGGCATCGTTCTGATGAATTATTTAATGAATCGTTCAATGTCGTGATGCATTTGTGCTTTTTACGAAATTATTTTTCCGTGTTTTATGGAGAGCAATATTTAAGATTTGTGTTAAAAAACGAAACCACATGCATCTGATTCATAAAACAACGTGTATATATTATGCCTCGTGTATCAGTTTCGTTTTCATCGTTGTGGACACTCAACACATTTTCAAAACTTTCTCGTATACGAAGTATACAAGGAGAAAATAGTGTAATAATCAAAACGTTTGGCATCGATATTTTGACGAATCTCCATGTTTCTTACCTCTGCGAGCCAGAATATAAATTTTTTGAAATTATGTTTGTCTGTCTATTTATCCGTCTGTACGTACGTGAACAAGGAACAAAACTGTTTATCTGTATCAAATTTTGGATAAAATCCGTCAGAGGGAAGTCTGTATGTATGTCAACGTGCGTGTGAACACGTTAACTCAGAAACACAATGAGTTAGATGTATGTAATTTGAGAATTTTGGTCTTTAGATCAAAATTGTATTATTATACCAAATTTCGGACCAAATCTGTCAAATGGTTTATTGTCTGTCAATATATTAATATGTGAACATGATAACGAATAAATAAATAAATAAAAATAAATGAAAAACGGAAAAGAGTTAAAGGAGTAAAACATATGCGGTCTTTGTACCAAAATTCATTTGTACAAATTTTGGACATTTAATTCAAAATTTGAGAAAAGGTTTTGTTATAAGAGAAGAAGTTTTGTTCCAAAATGCATACTCGATTGTCTTCACAATGCGACGAAGCTAAACAAAAAACATTCCACATTGTTAACGTATGTGAGAAAATCGAGTGGAGACACAACCGATTTTTTTTCACTAAACTGGCACATATCAACGAAATTATAATTTTCTTGCATCGAAACGTTACTTTCTTTAAAAAAATATTTAAGACAAATATCTATATCTTATGGCATTTGCTCATAATAGATACAAAATGACGCAGCTTATGTATTCAAAGAAAAAGTAATTCACTTCCTAAATGATATTTCAAAATCAATGAAAAACGGCGGTAAAAGAGCAATTTCGATAACCACTCTTGAAAGATTGCAAGTATTTTGGAATAAATATTAAAAACTTGACAAGTGGAAACATCGAATTGGTAATTCTAAAAACACATTCAAGCCGTAATAACTGGAGCTACACTAAAGTTTTATTTTTTTAATATCATCAAACGTTCCATTGAAAGCTTAGAATTTCCACTGACAAAGGGTAATACAGAAGTTGACATATCGTCACTCAAAGTGCAAAAGGTCGTACATCAAAAATTCCATTTGGTTGAAATCCACTAGTCGGTACCCCTTATGGACGCCAATTCGCCAATGCATATTAATTATAGTCGCCACTGCATCTCAATCCCTCTTCATTGCATTATTTGCTTTAGCAGCCATCTTGCTTCTTGGCATTAGCAACTTGGCATCCTTTGGGGATATTAAGGGGTACCGTATAGTCAGGGCCCGCCGGAGGGCGGCCGCACTAGGCCCCACGTTTTCTAAAGGCCCCACGCAGCTGACTGTTTTTGCAAATTAAAAATGCAGTCTAATTTTTTATTTTAATTCGAATATACAAGCATCACGAGATATGTACACATTTCCCGTCGACCGATCAAAGGCAAGGTCTCACTTCATAGCCAAAACAGAGTAAGAAAAGTAAAAACAATGTGTTTCATTATGCTTGCGTTGTAACGGATGATAGTACATCGTACGTTTGGTGGGGAAATAAATAAAATATTCGTATTTAAAGGGAAGACAAATGCTTAATATAATATATTACTGAGAATTATTAAATAATATATTTCATTGTTGTTTGTTGTAATCATACTACTAAAAAATTTATCTTAATTTTTTAAAATTATTTTTGGACAGCTTCGGAATATGACTAGAAACAAAGATGCCGGTAGGAAGTATATGTGTGGGTCTGATAAATTTAAGAAAAACATAGAAAAAGAAAGAAAGTTGCTGAAAACAGGATGAACTCCCTTGCAGAATTTTTAAAAAACCGAAAATGTCCAACAAACTGATGACATTTATAATTAACAGTTATTGAAAAATCAAATCGCGAAACTCAAATTACACCGTATGGCATCCGTGAAAACAATCCTAATCATAAAATACTAATGCAATAAAATATTTTGTTCTACGAAATCAGATTCAAGGCCCCGCAAATCAACTTTGCACCAGGCCCCGCTTTTGTTCGGGCCGGCCCTGCGTATAGTGGATTTTAACCAAATCGAAATTTTGATATGCAGCCTGTTGCATATTGAGTGACGGTATGCAGAAGTTCATTCGATATGGTTGGTTATTGGAAACCAAAACTGGTTCTCTAATGAATCATTGATTGCAGAAACCACATGAGTCAAGGATATCAAAATGCTGGGATATTCAAATAAAAATTATTAATTTTTAAAATCAGTGAGTGAAAATTTTGTACCTGGTTCCCTATATAATACATAGTATATACCTATAGTATATATGTACATAGACACTACCTATAAAGTGTCTTCATTTGACTTTTGTCATTTCTTCACTCATTATGTAAATAACCCTTTAGAAAGGAAAAACAGTATGAAAGCAATTTTGTAAAAAAAGAATCATATGGTTTCTGCAATCAACGATTCAAATATGAAAAAACAATCAATCAAATACGATTTAAAATGTAAAATCGCATTCATTATTATGATTTGTTTCGTATTTTGTTGAAAATATAATTACATAAAAAATATCTAACAATGCTTCGTTTAACATATAGGACAATCTTCTAAAGCTGGCCGATTTTGGTAGCTGCAGGGGCATTAACACTAAGAGGCCTTATACTGAGTATATTTCCACTCGATGGTAACTTTAAAAAAATTTCTTTTTTAAGAAAGGGTTAACCTGGAGTTTAGGGTGCGTACACACTTCTTTTCCCTTAAGCTCGCCAATTGTTTGTCGCCAAGAGAGAGAGAGAGTGCCAGAACATTTGTTTTGGATGCGAGTTGAAAAGTTTTCGGCGTCATTTGCGCATGCGCCGACAGTGATTTGTTTAAAGGGTCTACGACGCATGTCCTTAATTTCGCCTCATTTCCATTGGTCCGCTGTCTGCTCTTCCCAATTTGATTGGTCGGCGTACGAATTTGAATACTACTTCATTTGGAATTTTTGATCATTTACCAAACGATTTTTTTTTCAATGACCTTTCGCTTCTCTTCTAAAGATTTCCGTTCATCGAGTTTGCTGATTCTCTTTCTCTGTGTTGCTGATTATGGCTTCCGAATATCGAACGGGGAATGTTTTTCCTGGAATGAATGGTCCCCTTGCTATGTTTCATCGTCTTCAGACACCGTGTTTTTCCTGTGTTCGTGCTTTCCCTGTGTGCTTCATTTCTCAATGAAAAAGCGAGGCTACGAGGGGCCTGCTTTGCTGAAAGCGAAGACGCTGATGTTTTTTTAAGTTAAAAAAATTTGCCTGGTACACACTTGCAATGCAGAAAGCATTGCGTTCTCTCTCTCTCCTTTTGAGATGCCGTAGGCATCAAATGCGCAGGAGACCTATAAAAAACTCACTGCGCATCCTAAACAGTGTTTGGCGACGGCAAATGAAATTACGCCAAAGAAAATTGGCGAGAAAATAGTGCGCACCCTAAACTCCAAGTTTACCTAAGAAAGATACTTTTATACTCCAATTTTATTATTCTTCGATTGTAAATATTTGCATAATTTGCTTTCGGTAGGTACAGACCACCCGAATGCTTATTGACCAGCGGCTATTATTCCTACAAAATGGACATGTGGGCAGCGGGATGCGTCTTTTTCGAAGCTTTAACGTACGTAAAATATGCTATTTGTATTTTATCTGAACACCCCTTGAGTGTTTATTGTATTCTAATTAATTCTTTCTTCTCTACAGAAATCTTCCGTTGTTTCCCGGGAGCAGTGAAATCGACCAGTTGTCAAAAATTCACAACGTTCTGGGAACGCCAAAATCTTCCATAGCAGCCAAACTTCGCCGCCAGTAAGTTTCAGCTTCAACAAATTATTGCGATAAAAACACGTAATAGTTAGGAAGAACACAGATGAGCATATAACTTTCCCTCTCTGTGAGCTCCAAGAAGGTTTTTTCCCGGCATCTTTCAACAGGAGGACATGTGAATGCGTTTTATGACATTTGAACTGTTTGAAGCTTGAAAAAGAGAAAAAGAAATAGTGACCTCTATCAGTCTTATAATTTTTCAATGTCGGTACTATTGTTTCTCAAAAACTCTTACTAGAAGTGTATGGTATGGGGAAAAGCATAAAACATAATATTTTTACCAACAATGTTAGCCTTATGGTTGGGAAGAGAGTTCTACAGGGTTATGTATGGGAATTCCGGGGGAAATGGAGCCATCGACCCCGACCATGGCGACA
Organism: Araneus ventricosus; assembly: GCA_013235015.1. Classification (NCBI taxonomy): domain Eukaryota; kingdom Metazoa; phylum Arthropoda; class Arachnida; order Araneae; family Araneidae; genus Araneus; species Araneus ventricosus. The sequence continues at coordinate 9,611 of BGPR01007929.1, read as the reverse complement.
AACTTGACGACGAAATGTGGGATCTCAAAAGTACTGGAATTTTCTTGATACCTCTATTTTGGACCGAGATCTGGATTTAATCAGATGATTCCATGTGACGTCACGGCCTGTCGGGGAAACTATAAAAAGACAGTGCTCGGATTACAGAGTAGTTGTGTGTTGATCGACTGGGATCGCCTTTGGAGTTCGAACGTCTTTGTAATCTCTCTTTGAATTTTTATCCTCTGTGCGAACTAGTAAGCTGTTAGACGCCGAACGGTATTGAAAGAGCTGTTGCTGTTCTTATTAGTGAAGTGCTGTCTGTTTGCTTTACCTTGCGCTACGTGTTTTCCGGAATATTAGAGAATGAAGTGCTATTCTCCGTTATCTGCTTGTTGGACTGTTTTCACCGTACATACACCAGGACGATTTTTATAACAATATCTTATGGAAGTCTAATTTATCATCCTCTTGAAAAGATATGTTTGGCATGCGTGGTAATATTTGCTAAGTATCTGTGGCGTCAAGTAAATTGACTCTATTACCTATAAAGAATTTTCACACACACTCAAATCACGCGACTGAATTCCTTTGCTTATTAGAATTACGCACTGCAGCTTCCATGAGGATATTTAACCTAATAACTTTAAAAGAAAGCGCAGCGTCATTTTGAGTATGATTGCGATTTATCCATTCCGAAATCAATGCAGTAAAACCTATTTTTGTACATATCTTAAACATATTAGTACAATTAATTGAACATGGGAAAATGCACATATGAAACATAATTAAAAAGTCTTCTCTAGGCTTTTAAAAATTGTGCTGTTCTTTTTCCAAGGAAAAATGACATCAAAGCATATTATAAAATGTCATCTCATACAATGTTGTATCAAAATATTTATTTTCAGCAGTAGAATACGCTTTACTGACACGAGGATAGTTCCAAAAAAAGTTTACAAGGGTAATACAAAGTTATTTATTAACATTAGACAAAAAAAAAACAAACGGGAATTAGGAGGCATGCTTGCCGATCACTTTTCCAAATAATCACCAAATCTATTTAGGCATTTGTCTGAACGCAGGACCAACTTGTTTAACTCGGCTTGGCAGAAATCACGCCCCTGCCCATTGAGCCAATTCCCGGCAACTGTTTTCACATCACTGTTTGAAGAGTACCTTATTCCAGATAACTGTTCCTTCAATTTCAGAAAAAGGAAATAGTCACTGGGCCATCGTGAAGCCATCCAACGCAAACTCCCTGGTATGTTGAGTGATGGTGTCATCCTCCTGTATGACAATACCCATACTGCTCGCAAAACTAAAGAATTGCTGCAAAAGTTCAAGTGGGAAGCCTGGAGCCACCTCCCTACAGCCCAGATTCGTCACCCAATCTGGGTTCCAAACACTTATCTGGAACAAAGTTCTCTTCAGAGAGTGATGTGAAAACAGCTGCCGACAACTGGCTCAATGGGCAGGGACATGATTTTTAACAAGCCGGGTTAAACAAGTTGGTCCTGCGTTCAGATAAATGCCTAAATAGATTTGGTTATAATTTGGAAATGTGATCGGAAAGCATGCCTCCTAATTCCCGTTTGTATTTTCTGTCTATTGTTAATAAATAATTTTTAATTACCCTTGTAAACTTTTTTTATCCATCCTCGTGTTTCCGATGTTCCAAAAGTTGATGGTTGTTAATATACTGTCTATTCACTTTTAGAAGTTTGAAAAATGGTACACACGTTTAGGTAGAGTCATCTTCATCTGATCATGACTTTTAAAATATAAGATGGGCTCCCAGTAGCTTTCGTATAGCTTCAAAACTGGACATTAATCTATTAAATGAAATGACCACTCCAATATAACCCAAATGCATTATTAATACAGTAAGAATGAAATTTTGAACTTCTTAATCGTGTTTTTTTACTGATTTGACTTTTTTTTTCATAATCTCATTAAATTGCAATCTCCGTAGAACATGGTTGAGTAAAACTCTGATGCACACAGAAGAGAATCAGTCTACGTTATCCTTGTAGAATTGTAATCAATTTTTGTATTTTTTTTAAAGATAATATATGCCTCCTTCGGAACTCGACGGGTCAGTAATTTGTTAACAAAGTTGGCGAAATCTACGCAACTATGAAATGATGCAGATAAACAATTAGGAACCAACTAACATTTTATGGAAACAGCTATACAGAGTGTCCACACTTATTGTGGTCCAATAGCTAATTTATAAACCGTTAGAGATAGACATATATGTTTTCTGAGTGAATAAAAAAATTCGTGAAAAAGTTACGAAATCTAACTTTTTATACAGTCCCCCGGCCTTATCAATCATATTTAGTAAAATGTTCTTGATACTTTAATATTTTAAACAAACAAAGTTCCACTATTTTGAGAATAAAACTGACCGAGTTATGGGGCTTTGAATGTCGCTGACTTAAACCATCTTACACCATTTCAATAACCGTCTTGCAGACGATTCACTAACCAATGCGCAGCAGTTGCTCGTCGAGGCCTCTGATTGGTTAAAAAATCATGAAATTCAAAGTTCCATAACTCGCTCAGTTTTAGTCGCTGAAGAGTGGGAATTTTTTTTTTGTTTAAAATGTCAAATTGTCAACAATATTTTACTAAATATGATTGATAGGACTGGGGGACCGTATAAAAAGTTAGGATTCCTAACTTTTTCACGAATATATTTATTCACTGAAGAAATATATATTATAATTTTTCCTTTTATTTAAAGAATTTTTCTAATTGGCACTATATATCTATCTTTAACGGTTTAGAAATTAGCTATTGGACCACGATAAGTGTGGACACCCTGTATACAGCTTTCGAAAATAGCTATATATGAAAATGTTATTATGAATTCATTCTTGATTGCATAACTGCGCCCTAATGAAATCGAGTGTTCAGCTTTGTTTTCGTTGCTATCTCTACAGACGAAAATTTTACTTTTTTCAGTTATTCTATTTGTTTGATTTTTTTTTTTTTTTTGTTTTGAACGGAAACTGTTTGACGCATTCATTCCTTGTCTTTTTTAATTTCTCGTATACGAAGTATACAAAGAGAAAGTATTGTAATCGTCAAAAAATTCGAACTCCAGATTTTAAAGAATCTCCACGTTTTAGACCTCCCTGAGTCCGAAAAACACAATTTTGGAATTATGTCTGTCTGTGAACACGATAACTCGAAAACTATTAGAGCTACGGGGGTAAAATTTCGTATGTGGTCTTTAAACATAATTTGTAGGTTTCTATCAAATTTTGGACAAAATCCGTGTACGGGAAGTCTGCCTGTCTGTCTGTCCGCTGTCATGCGAACACTATAACTCAAAAACTTGAATAGCTAGATGGATAAAATTTGGTACACAGTTTTATCGTCATGTATGTAGGTCCGTGTAAAATTTTGGGCCAAATCCGCCAAAGGACTGACTGTTTGTCGGTCTGTATAATCGCATGCTTGTTCACTTTTGAAACGCGCATGCGTACTGGTAGCAATCTCTGGTAGCAATGCTGGTGCAAGCGGAAGGATTACGCCACTTTGTGCTTGAGACGGTAAGAGTGGAAAATCGGTTCGCATTTAATCGCTACGCATCTGTTTGAATTTGATTCTTTACGTAAATATTTTACAATCGCTATAATTTACAATGAAAAACCTTCTGATAGTTATTGGATTCTGGGTTACAGTAAGTTCGAAATTCTTTATCCATGCGGGGGAAGGGGAAACAGCACCTTTTTGGGGAAGTAAGTATACGAGAAAGTTTAGGGGAGACAACTCCCGCTGGTTTCACAAGAAGTGAGGGTAGGTGGAGTATACACCGAGGAAAACTTTCTTTTTTTTATTTATTCACTCCCCCTCTAAGAACAGAAAATCCAACATTTATTAGAACAAGTACTTATTTTTTAGAAATCTGGGACATGTGTCTTTTGAAGGAACTTTTTGAAATGTGATCTACACCTTGACTATATCGTCGCTTAACAAGCGACGCCACCTATCTCAATATTTTGAAATTTCTAGAAAGAATGAAAAACTGAATTTTTCGCTACCAATACAGGACATTTCTGAATTTTTTTCACATCTGGTAGGAACATGCGGTCTCGTGTTCATATCATTAAAAAAATTCAGAAATATTCGTTATTGGTAGCGAAAAATTCAAATTTTTCTTCTTTGAAATTTCAAGAAATTTAGATAAATGGTGTTGCTTGTCAAGTGACGATATTCTTTCCTAATATATTTTTTATGTTTTTTTACTGTACAATTTTATAAGCAATAAAAAAATTATATTTTTTCTGTTCTTTTTTACTATACAATTTTATAAGCAATAAAAAAAAATGTTACGATGCAGTTTGGAAAATCCTTGAATAGATCACTATGAAAAAGTATCATTTGCTTTTGAAAGAGGAACTTTACAGAAGAAGAGGGAAAAAATAAAACAGCGAAAGAAAGCATTCAAAATATCAGTCCAAACAATGCCTGTCTAGTTGTTGCGGCAAAATAGTACATCAATGCCTGAAAATGTATAAATTGAACGTTTTAGCTGTACATTCGTTTGTACCAGCATACTTGAATAAGTAAAAAAAAACCATTTCTTGCAGTTAAAATAAGCAACACTTTTTCTATCGCTTTGCAAGCATTTTTCTGGATACTTTTACACAGAGAAATAAAATAAATAAATAAACAAATAAAAATAAAAGGGAAAATTTTATGCTACTTTTGCTCACTGGCTGACGCTAGAAGTAGTGACATGCTTCCCTTTTGTGATGTAGTCGGCGATATTCATGTAAGCAAAAAGTATTTGTGGCTTCCATCAACATGTAATAAACTGCCACCGAACTGTTCCAGAAGTTCTTAAAGAACAGAATGATCCACACGAACCATCAATAACTGGTACTGATTCATGTATTCTATGAATTCCACATCGTTGAGAACAAGTTGCACACAACCCCTTTGACTATATTGAAGGACTATGGACGTTTCAAGATAATATCAGCGCTGTATCAGCTTAATTAAATGGTTACCTCTTTAAATTTCCAACCCTTTAAGTTCTGAAAAAATATATACTTTAATTGATGTTCTAATGGGTTTTTTTCTATTGTAAACTAATGATTTGGTTTTTAAACCCTTCAGCAGTAGGCTATTTTCAATCATTATTTAGTTTCAATGCTTTTAGTTGCAAGCTTAATTTATACGCAACTCTATAGCTGTATAATTTAATATAGAATCGGAAAGAACATATTATAGCCTAGCTTACAAAATAGTATGAAATAATCGAGCCGTTATTTCTGTGTTGCCCGAGGCCAGAGAGTTGATTTTTATAGTTTTTCCTCATATAATAAAATCATAAAAACTTGTTGAAAACTAACTAACTTATTTAACATGGCAGGTGTTTGAAAGGAATGATTTCTGAAGTTCTCAGTTCTAACTACGTACCATGCGCTATTAACTATCCCTGCCAAATTGCGCATTTTCGTCATTGTGTTTTGGAAAGCCCGCATCATATGTTCTTGTTAAGCATTCATTTCATATCCAATGATGTTTAATACGCGCTCTTTGTGTAACATTACTCAGATGGACCTTTATTTTGCCCTCGAATGTAATCTGGCCTTGAAATACATTTCAAGGATGTGGAGAGGGTTTGTTTTGCTTTATCCTTGGAAAATGCGGGCGTTAAAAACTGGACGTAGTTATACAAAAAGGAGCCACCAACCATTTTGTAGATTTAGTTTTTCCAGTTGAAAACAGTATCTAAGACATTGACTTTCTACAAAGAACTGAGTAAACTACAATCAGCTCTACTACACGATATTCATATAATGTAATAATTAATTTCTGAAAAATGCAGAACTAAACTTTTTCTGCAAGATATTGCGAAAACAGCTTTATCTCAAAATGATCATTTTGGGGTAGATTCCTGATTGTATAACTATTCCAATTCTTCACTAGAAGACAAAAAAAGTTATAGAATCAATTCAAGCTCACGGCATACGTCAATTATTACCGGCACCAATTTAATTTTCAATCTAATGCGTAAGTAAAAGAACACGATGTCGCAGCTGAACGTAAGACAATGTGACATGATGTTGTTGTCAACATTTGTTGGCTGTGACGTCACATTAATTGATTCCATTCATTTACGTAAACATACAGTATTTAACAACTATATAATCCAGCCGAAATTTTTAATTTTTTTTCTTTATTTTTTTTATTTTTTGAATAGGGAAAATTTGTTCATTTATAATGAATGAGACAAGATGTTAACTTCAATCTTAGTTTTCACTACTTTTTTTTAAATGAAAAACGACCACACAAATACCATTCGAAATTATAGAATAACACATTTAGAACAGGATTTTTTTTCGCTCCAAGAATTCGGACCGAAAGAAAAATGCATAGGAGCATTTTTCCATAACCTTGTTTCTTTCGAAAAAGTTGAATTTTACTGCAGATATTATTCTGAAAATTTTATGTCTGATATTACCTTCTGTATTCCATGTACTTTAGGGGAATTTCATAAATTTCGCTCCAATTTAAAAAATATATATTTTTCAAAATGTAATGATTTTTTAATTTACTCCTTTCCTAATTACTTTTATATTTAAATTTTTCCTCTCAGATTAATAGCCTTTTATTTAAACACGAGAACCGATGCTTCAATTTTCCCGCCCTCCATCTCTTTTTCCGCTTCGATATGCAGGTGCTTGATATAGGACTTTTTTTGGATGGCCGACCCAACAACTTATAACAATAAAAATGCTATTATGTATTTTTTTCCATGTCAAAGAACAATTCGACTGGACAAATAATATGGATTGAATTTATAACTGAAAATCAATTTTAGGTGTAGTTTTAACAATATGTCCCATAGTAGAAAATTGATCCTAATTCAGTTATTTCCGTCTTCTTTCTTTAGCAAGCGACTGACCGGAGTGGACTTTAATTTCCAGCCTTACCAAGGAATTGGTATCGCCATCTTAGCCCCCGGAGCGTCGTCCGAAGCTCTCGAACTGCTGGTCAGCCTCTGTTCTTACGACGAAGATGAGAGGCCGTCTGCTAGGCAAGCCCTCAAGAACGCTTATTTCTTGGACCTCAGGTGACGATTATTTTCCAAACATTAATTCATCTACTGTGAATGTCGCGTTCTGTTTGCTATATAAATTCCAAGGTGGATGACATATATTTGCACAGATATTTATATTATATAATATTATATTGCATTGTACAATACAGGGTGTACACAAATGAAGTGACTAATTTGGAAAATTAATAAAAACTACGGTTCTTTTATAATGAGAGTGCATCTCAAAAAGTTTTTTCTCAGATAGGTAACATGCCATTTCGGTGGTCTAGGGGGTCGTAAATAAGTGGAAATCAAAAATTGGTTTAGAGAAATTATCTGAGAAAATATTAAAACTGGAAGAAAAATAAAAACATGCATTTGTAGGGAATTTTACGCTCTTTAATTTGTTAATTCACATGCAATGTGAAAACTGAAGAGTTTTCGTGATATTCAAGAAAAAATAGAAAAAAAGAAACCAGAAAACACACATCGGCTTCTTCTGATCGGTAGCCATTGCGTGCGGATTTTTCTCACTGTAACAAATTCAGAACGGCGTAACGCCGCGTTATCTATCTGAAAAAAACTTCTTGAGATCGCTCTTATTTTTTTAAAACCGTAGTCGAACATTTTTAGGTTTTTTTATTATTAATTTTTGAAATGAGTCAATACATTTGTGTACACCCTGTATTACACAATATTCGCAATATTGTATAATATTGCACAATACAATATAATATTATATAATATCGATCAATATTGAACAATATCGTGAAATATGTTGCGGTACCTGAGAGTGGGAGTATTCTTCCCTCAACTTTCTCACTTCTCGTTCTTCGTCTCTAACCCAAGACGGCAGGTTTGGTGTTTAGCGTGGTTGTTTGCCTTAGATATTCGTTTGAGTACGAATACCTCAACCTGAGTGCAAACTGGGACCTTACTGCCAAACCTCGGAAATTTGTGTACACCTTGTATTATACAATACTTAAATATTGTATAACTTCTGCCTAATACATATATACACTATATAACATCGATCAATATTGTACAATATCGCGAAACATGTTGTGCTACCTGAATGTGGGAGTATTCTTCTCTCAACTTTCTCGCTTCTCTTTCTTCGTCTCTAACGCAAGACGGCAGGTTTGGTGTTTAGCGGGGTTTCTTGCCTTAGATATTCGTTTGAGTATGAATGCCTATGCACTTTCCTTCAACCAGAGTGTAAACTGGGACCTTGCCAAAGCTCGGAAATTTAGCTAAAGGGCATTTTAAATCTGGTTGCAGGAACAGCTAGGAATAAGGTTTAGGAATGTGTTGGAAAAGGTTTGACTAATTCTGAGATTGCAGTAAAAGGTTTCACATAAAAGAATTCCAGCTTCTCAAATTAAGGTGGTTTAAGGGGAAGGGACCATTTGGTTGCGGTATAAGGGTATGAATGTTTTGCTCCATTGTGGGCGAAGATTGTTTGACAGCTGATGATTGGTTGGGATGACTTTGATTTGATTGAAAGGTTCCTATCTGGTTGTAATCTTCCTTTTACTCAGTTTTTGTATCATTTGCATCTCTGGATGCAGTCTCCAAAACCTATATCAGTGGATTGAATCGATGTAACGGTTAGCAGAGAGTTAATACAATATACCGTAGAGTAATTGTCCATATTCATATTTGGGTTTCGGAAAGATGGTGAGAAACAAGTTGAATACCTCCGTTAGTAAGTCATCAACAGTTTTGTATCGGCTTTTCCATTTTATACAATAGTCGTTCCTATAAGACCTATAAGAATGAATTATAGCGTTCATTTCAGGCTTGCCGAGAAGTACCAGCACTCCGGTCGTCGCTCGTCCAGAAACACGGGCAAGAGAACGTCTTCCGCCTCCAAACAGTCCTCTCCCCTCTCCCCAAGGAGTGGGCCCGTCTCCAGAGTGGACGACGATGTGTCCATCCCCACCACCAGAGAACAAAGGTGCGGAGTCATTGCTGAATTTATTATTTCAAACATATAGAATTTATAACACAGGAATGCAGCTGTTTGTCTACACATGTTACAAATATAATCGTCAAGAATAGTGTAAAGGAATAATTGAAAGCAATGAAAGTATTAATTTGACCACAATAAAACATGTATATTTTTATTTTATATATTTTATGAATTTTGCCGAGGTACTAAAATTCAGAAGCTCTTTATATATAATCTTCTGTGACGTCTTAACATCTCAAGAGTCGTTGACTCTGAGAATCGAGATCTATTTAGAAATCAAGAATGAGAATTGAGCATATTAGGCTTGCAATATATGTTTCTCCCCACACACTTCAGGTCAATTTCGGACTGTTATAAAAAGTAAGTAGTTAAAGATTATTCGCATAGAGCTCTTCAAATGTATCAAAATATTAATTGTTTAACGGAATACAATATATCATTCCTGAAAAGTCATAATTTAATTAATGTTTGTCAATAATATTTTATAAAAAAAATCAACCTCCCCGGTATTATACCTATCTCCCTACATATTTTATAAATCGAAATTAATCTTAAGAAACAAGCAATACGTAACTGAACTAAAGTATACTT
>BGPR01007928.1:44919-55639 GCA_013235015.1 Araneus ventricosus | reverse complement strand
CAACTGTTTTTGCTAAGGAAGATCCATTTCGAGTAGGAGGAATCCAAGGAAACTCGGAATATTTTTGTTCTTGGCGTCAGTTTTCGACGGAATACATCTGAGTGAACTTCTATCTACTAGAAATTGATTCTTCCTAAGATAACCTGTTTCTATAGCGACTGCCATAAACTGGACAATTTGGTGGCGACACTTTTCGTGGCGGACAGAGAGTAGATATTATAGGCACCGGAAAATAGACCGAATAATCTCCAAGAAATATGTTATTTTATCACTGCATCACATCGTTTATCAGGTTAAGGCTTAATTTAGTTACAATTTTAACTCACGGCAAATTTTGCTGATTTGTTGCATTACTTATGTTCTCGTTTCTAAATCACATTTTCCGTAGAAGCGAAGCAATCTTCTGTTTTTGGATCTTTTCATAGACAGACATTTTAAATTTTAGATCTTCATGATTCATTTTAAATAAAATCACAGGCTTAAAATGGTGTTGGATCTTTATTTATAGAGCATGTAAATTGACATTAATTTTGGGCAAAATTACTTGTGTTTTCTTCTTGTTTAGAAATTTTTTGAATAAAGGGTAGAAAATGCGCTTCACGCAGTTCTACAAAAATGCACAGTATAAAATTAGTATATATTTTTCCATTAAAGAAGCGTACCTAATAATATCATTCTAAATTTAAAATTATTGAACAAAAATTAACAAGTTTACCATTCTTCATCTTCAACACTTTTTTCTTTTTGAAAATAAACTTTCTATTCTTCTTTGATAGCAATCACTTGTGTTTTCTTCTTTTTTTGAAAATTTTTGAAAAAAGTATAATAAATGATCCTCACACAGTTCCAGAAAAATGTACAGTATAAAATTAGTATATATTTTTCCATTAAAGAAGCTTACCTGAGAATATCATTTTGAATTTCAAAATATTCAAAAAAATTAATTATTTTATCATTCTTCATCCCCAACACTTTTTTCCTGTTTGAAAATAAATATGCTGCACTTCTTTGATAGTAATTCATTTAGCTTGCTTTGCGCCTGTTGCGTTAGTGAAATATCACTCACATTTAATAGTGTTATGGAGAACCCGAAAATATAGTTTATCTAAAAATATATTATTTAATCGGGAACGCCTGTAGTAGTAATGTTTACAGATGTACAGAAATTACATGATAAATGTTGGAATGGCCGCCAACTTAAATTTAAAACTATTCAAAAACAATTAACAAGTTTGAAAAAAAAATTATAGGATTTTCGTAAATAATAATATCGTCTTTTATTTATCAGGCACATTTTGAAATCAAGTTAAAGCGATACCAACATTTAAATTAGTTTTAAACGCCGCGTTGATTCATGGGTAAAAAAATTCAAAAGAATTGAATTCGTGCATTAGCAATCAATAATTGATAGAAATTCATTCAGCTTAACTTGCATATATTGAGTTTGAGACAAATAAATTATTGGCACTTAATAGTGATGCACATAACGAGAGGACAAAGTTTAGTTAAATATATGCTAGTTAAATAAGAACAGATGTAATAGTATCAAAAGGTGGTATTCAGAAATTGCATAATAAATATTGACATGAGTTGGGAAGAGATAGTTAGAAATGGTATTTGATTAGATCTGATTATTTTAATTAGGGTCATTTTAAGGCACTTCATTTGATAAGAAGTCAAAATAAGGGTTATCTCTTAGTATACAAGCTAACTTTCTTCCTGTTTCTATTCGATTTATTTTACATTTAGGGCTTCCACTTTTATATAGAATTTCAATCAGAGTGCTCAATCAAAGTCACTAAAAAAAATCAAAGTCAAAGAAAGATCGATTATGATGCAAAACGATTTTGCAACTAAAGTAACGAACCAACCTACCGAATTCCACCAAAGATAGTTCTCTTAAAACATTGTGTTTTACGAAAATTAAAAGAAATTCTAATTCTCATTTCTTCATGAGCGCCATTGTGAAACTGCCAAACATTGATTCTGCTCTAATGAAGGGAACTCGTGAAAAACTTAGAAGGATGTTGTTCGATAGTAATTTCCTAAGCCTTTTGGAACGAACAATTAGATTATAATACTAGGAGTCGGTGCAGTAATGAGCTGTGATGCCGAGTTTACTGGCTTTAAGTTTCAGCTTCAAAAGTGGTTACGGTGTATGAAAGTCTGATCTAAAAGGCACGCAACGTGTTTTCTCTAAATTGGGAATATTCCTATCTGTTTCGATAATTGTCAATAAGTGAAAATATTTTAGACGGTTTCTGCAATTCCACAATTTCCATATTCACGTTTTACTTGGTTTACAAGGCGCAACTAAACCAACGGAAAAAGAAGAGAAAAAACTCTAACAGTATCTTAGTGTCTACTCTACAGTCTTCCATACATGTGCACATAACACTTATCTTTGATTTGCACTATCATATAGAAACAATTTTAAAGTTAAATAAATTTTATTTTTTTTTACAGCTTTAGCACTCTGGTTCTGAAACACTCTGTTGATCTTTCAAAATTAAACTTATAGATCAAATAAGATTGATCCAAATCCTAAAAATCCTCATTGTTTCTTAAATTAACATTTTAAGTGTTTGTATGAAATGTAAATTTCACTTGGAACTTTTGTTACTTAAAGTTTTTACCCTAATATTTTCCGATCTGTTTTTTCTTTCCACCATCTTTTAAGAACTACAGAAACTCAGAAATAAAAAGGAGAACGAAAGATCTAGAAATAATCTAGCGAATCCCCATTAGCAGCAAGTAGAAATAGAGAAAGCCGCATCGTGGCATTCTTGCGTCTTCAACTCCAGATATTCTCATCGGAAGTGCTCAACAGTAAGACAATTTCCACAGGAGAGAGGGAAAAACAGGTTCAAAATAAGAAGATCAGAAAAAAGTTGCAAACGACAAAAACCCTATGTTCTTTGAGATACCTCCAAAAACGGTCGATCCCCCCAGATTGAATGACCCTCCTCTCTTCTAATGCGGGGAGAGAAGAAAATCAAGATGAAACGGGATTGAGAAAAGAAATCAGGAACGTCGATCGGTAATTCTCCTGAGTTCCAAACAGCTTTATACCTATATTCCGACCCAGGGAAAGTTGCAGCATCTCTACCTTTATTTCCATGGAAACAGGATCAAATAAAAAGCAAAGGACGCAAAACAATGGACTGCTTGATTCTTTTGTCCTGATGTTCTTTGGAAAGGACAAGAAAGGAACTTCAGCGAAAACATCCCGTGGGACAGCGTAGAGACCGTTTTGGCCATCGCAAATGTTTTGCCAAATAATGGAGCATCCCCCTCTTCGGTTTCTTGAATGCTCTTGGTGGAGTTTTATGTTTCTATTGGCCTCCAAAAGCTGAAAATTTTGTTTTAGCTCTGTGAAATACGGTCGCCGAATGAGCAGGGTTCCACGGAAGGTAAATAGGGTGTGTAATATGTTTTTATGATGATCCTTGGAGAACAAAGTCTTTTTTGTGGAGACATAAATAAATTTTGTTGGCACTGAAAGATAGAAGATGATTATCTGCAAAGTTTCGATTGTTTTATCACTACATTTGGTTGGTAGTTTGATGCATAATTTAGCAACATTTCTTACTCGCTGTTGACATTTTTGGATTTTGAAACGTTAATAATGGTTTCGTTTCTCAATCTACTTTAAAATGTAAGAAAGATGCCTTCTAATATTTTATGTTTTCATAGCCAGATATTTTAAATTTTAGGTTTTCATACGAACGGAATGATTAAATAAAATTATAGGCTTAAAATTACATTCCGAGGTACTAAAAAAGACACGAGACATAATTTTATGGAAGAATATAGAAAATATAATGTTGTGTTCGATTACATATGAACTAACTCTGCATTTAAAATTTCTTATTTTAAGTTTAATCATAGTGGTTGACTATGAAATCTAGCGATAGTTTTTTATAGATACAAGAACATTTTGTTAGGCATCTTATTTCCTATCTGTTGGATGTTTGCTCCATATTTTAAAAAAATATATAATTTGCCTGGTTAATATATTCCTAATTATTGATATTTCACGATAGAAGGAAAAAATGCTTCTTTTTCAACAATTCATTTTTCTAAAAAAAAATAAGATAGCAAGAAAAGTTTTGAAGTTACGTTTTGCAGGATATGATTGTAGGCGTTAAATTTAATTTTTTATAGTGAAGTGAATTCAAATTCAACCATTAACAAACCTCTCTATAAGCCATCTAAAATCTTGCTGCAGGCGGTTTTGCACAGTGCTGAAAGAAAAATAATGTATTTTAGAATTAAATTGGGGTGATATATTTAATGTTTATCATGTCATAATGATTAAATTTAATTTCATAAGATTTTGTCTGTCATAATTATCCATTGGTTTTGGAAAACCATTATTTATGCATTATTTTGAAAGGAAAAAATTTCAGTCAGTTATTGTAAGCGTATACGATTTACATCAAACTGATGCACTTATAGGTAATTTCAACAATTATAGGTAATTTCAAAACCCAAAATACATTTTGATACACGAAACTAATAACAATGGCGCATTAAGTACTTTGAAGCGTTCTTTGCCAGTTAAAAGTGTTACAAAGAAAAAGTTCCAGATTAGAAAATAGCATAATTTCTCTTTATTCATAGTCGATTTCTTGTACGTTTTTGTCTAATAATTAATACTTTTTATACTCACAATAGGTTTTATAGCCCTAAAAGCGTTTGTTCTGTTAATAAAAAGTACAAATTATTTGATTTTAGCTTTCATACAGAAAATAAGAAATTAGAGAAAAAGGTTGGGACGGAGAAAAATGTTTCAAATTTATGAAAAATCATCGTACTTACGGCACTTCAAGACATGTTCCGATTGCTATCAAATTTTATTTTTGGTTTATTAAACCAATTTTAAACCAATTTATCGTCTCTACACAATTGTTATTTAATCGAAAACTCAGTTTTTTTGTTTTATTTGTTTTATACATTTGTCTCAGCTATTCAGAATTAATGGTTTAATGCAAATAAGTGAATCAAGGATATTAAAAAACGCTTAAGACGCTTTGCGATTGTTATATTATGCAATTACGCTTTATTGAAAAACGAAAAGAACAACTCAGATATAAAATGGCATAATTAGTATAAATCAGAAAGAAACGTTTAAAAATATATTGTTACAGATTGAATAATCAATTACGGAATTCAGAAAAGATTGTTTTAGAAGATAGGCACGAATGCTTTAAAAACTGAAGACTTAATTAGGATATAGAACACAATCCTTGCACCTTCAATTTTTAATATGATACTCGCTTCTATTTAAAGCAATTGAATTTTAAGTTCTCATCTGCATATATTATGAATATCTAGGAAATCTATATTCAGCGAGAAGTCTTAATTTGTGAGATGGTTGCGTTCCGAATGCTTTGGAAACGAAAGTAGAAGAAAAAACTGTTGCATATTTCATTATCAAAAGTAAACGAGTAATATGCCTTTAATCTAAATTTTTAAAAGCTTTCTGCGAAGTCCTGAATATTTCTTAATACGAAACAAATATTCGAAGTATGTTTATGCAATTATATTGAGACAAAAAGGAAATCGCAACATTTAATATACAGTCGACGCTCGTTATAACGACCACACATTATAAACACCATTCCTTTATAACGACCATTGATAAAATCCCCAACTGTGTTTCCTTATGCACTATGTTATTTTACTTCCGGTATAACGACCGTCCAGTGTCGTCTAATCCCAATACAACGTCCGAATTCAGAGGACACTCTTCCCGGTATTTTTCGAAAAAGAACATGTTTCTAAACTTAAATTACCTTGATTATTGTATTGCCTAGCTTCGAAGAAGTAGAGTCTTTAAATTACCACTCACCACAGCGCGGAAATTAGAATAGCCTAGAATGAAAAATGTTTCAAATGCTTATTGAGACTGTTTTTTTGAAAGGTAAGAAAATACAGAATATTATTTATCATCTTTAACTGAAATGGAAAATTATGTTTTGCAAAAAGCACATATGCAGAAAAGACAAGCAACCATTTCTGATTTTTTCTTCAGAAAATAAATCTTTTTTAAGTATATAACGCCCTCTATTTTCTACTTTAAAATCTGTTTTAGAAATATATTTTTAATTGATACAATTTTATTTTTAATACCAATGATAAAAAATAAGTTGAGTATTTAGTTGGAATCTCTTTAAAAATCGCGTATTTATACGAAACTGCTGAGCGTGCATGTGTACAGTTATTAATTACATTTACTATAGCGACCACTCTTTATAAACACCTTTTGCTGTGGGACGCAGAGGGTCGTTATAACGAGCGCCGACTGTAATACATCCACCACACATAATTTTAATAACTGCATTACAAAATAAACTTTTTTCAGCGATAATTTTATAAGCAGTAAATTTAAGTTGAAATGTCTTTACCTTTTTATTAAAGAAATGATTATCTTAATTTAATAAATAATCTTAAATTATTAAAGCAAACATATATGAAGCACTGTTTATTTTAAATAATTTTGTCATTTTATTATTCTTATTCGAAAGAAAGGTCATCAACTCTAATGCCCACAGAACGTTTTGTCTGAAATCAGACATTCAAATTAAAATCAGAGAGTTTACTTTTATTTCAGTAAGTTTAAAAATTTTGCAATAATACGGCGAACACCTGTATATTGTTACAGTCATGGAAAGTCGCTTCCCAGCAATGCAGATCTTATGGTTGGGAAGAGAGTTTTACAAGGTGAAGCATGGAGTGACCTCAGCGACTCTCGTGGCACGCATGACCGTGGCGACCATTTTGGCGACTTGGCGACAGATTTGGCGATCTTGGCGACAAATAGATTATTCGCGAAAATGCAACCCTTTTCTCGATATTTCTATTAGGGGCCGAGATCCAGGTTTTTCATAAAAATTCTATGTGACGTCACGGCCTAACGGTGAGAGTATATAAGACCGCGTTCGGATCACGGCAGCGTCTTGATCGACTGGTTACTTCACTGTGAAGCGTAAACGTCTTCAGAGTTCTATCTGCTGTGTGAGCTAATCAGCTGGTGAGCTGAGCTGTTATTGTCGTGACTAGTTATTTGCTGACTGTTTGTGCTGTTAGATATCAAAGTGCTGAACTGTCATTACCTGTGAATTGTTGTCTATTTACATTGGTAATCTGTGCAGGGACTATTGTTTCCTGTACCTGTGCTACGTGTTTTCCTGCATATTTGTAAATAAATCTTCATTCTCCATTATCCTGCGTGTTGGACTGCTTACACCATACACCCACGGTAAGATTTTGTGCAACAATATGTTTCGATTGCCGAAAGATGAAGAATAATTTTAAAAAGAAGTGGCATGTGGTTGTAATTGAAGAATAAAACATGTCATATTATTTTGGGCTGGGAATATAAAATTTTTACTGATGGTGAACTCCCATGTATTGTCTGTTTAAATAAATTTCGAAATTCCGTGGTCCATTTCATAGGTAACTTCCACAAGATACTAAAATATTAGAAATAAAATCGGTTTATTTACAACATCAGGGTCATTACACAAATGTTGAATAAATTTAATTTTAAATTAACACATAATGCCTTAGTAAAAATTAAAGTAATGTAACACATTTAATCTTTGGGATACTATTGAAATACGTAATTTCAATAAAGAGATCACCTTACACTCAGATTAAATCATTAAAAGGAAATTTTAAAATCTATTCAGTAACATATATTTACAGAAGCATACTTGAGTTATGCATTCGATTTGTTGATTTTCTGATTTTCATGCTTGAAATATGAGTATTTTCTTCATTAATATCTGAAAATAAGTAAGCATTATCCAGAATGCAAATACAGTGCACTCCCGATTATCCGGGTTAATCACCGGGAGGGATAGCACGGACAATAGAAAACCACGGATAATCCGAAAACTCCTTTTTATTAAAGAAAAAATCAACTTCAGTGCGAAAATATAAAAATTACTTACATTTGCAAGCTGTATAATATCAAACTAGGAATTTTCCTTTAAATATTTACTTCTTTAAAAAATCTGCTATGCTTCTTTGCTTCTGCTGTTTGTTCATCTCTTTTGTCATATATCGACACATATTTTACGAACCGCATTAATGTCACCGTTATCAAATCCTCTTTGTCTCATATAATCTAACAAAGTTTCCAAAAATTGTAGAGCAGCAGAATGAGAAATTGTATTTCCCTAATTTGTACATCTTCTGCATCAGTATTAGCTGATTCTCCATTATCAAGTTCTTGAAGGTTTTCTAATTCTTGTTTAACGTTTAAACCGTTTCGTTTTCGTTTCACACCACTCATTTTTACCAGTAAAAAATTTTACGCAACACTGACGATAAACAAGACACAAAAACTAAAGGAACACGTGCGAAAGTGAAAGCAGACTAAGAAGTTAAAGAATGACGTGTCAGGAAGAAGCTTGTTCGTACGAGAAATGAGATAGCAGGAAGTAGATGATGCATTTCTCGGAAAATTAGGGGCTCAACCGGTAGAGATTGCACGTGGAGGAAGAAAAAAGTCGATTCTTTAGCCTCCGCCGTCATGGCTCACTAATTTCACGGAATGAAACTCTCGATCGAACATCAACATCGATTTTACATGCATGATAAGCGTGAAAATGTTTCTCTTCAAATTTTTTTGTGAGTCCGGAATGAGCACTGACAATCCGCGCAAGAATAATAGAGAGTATACTGTATATCTAGCAATGTACTAAAGAGAATTGCTCAAGTGACACAATTTACCATCAGGTGAAATCATTAAAAGCAAATTTCCAAATATATTCAGTAACAAATATTTACACACACATACTCGAGTTATGCATTCGACTTGTTGATTTTCTGATTTTGAAGTTTAAAATTTCAGTATTTTCTTCATTCGTACATGGAAAT
This sequence comes from Araneus ventricosus, assembly GCA_013235015.1. NCBI lineage: Eukaryota > Metazoa > Arthropoda > Arachnida > Araneae > Araneidae > Araneus > Araneus ventricosus. The sequence continues at coordinate 46,744 of BGPR01007928.1, read as the reverse complement.
ACGAAAACATTATCCAATATGCTGAAATATCCCACACTGTATCAAAGAGAATTGCTCTTGGAACTCAATTGAATCTTGCGACGGAAATGATTATATCAGTATTGAGAGTGAGTTGGAGCGAATGCTGATTCGTAATTAAGTTAATACAATAGCTTCATGACTTGCATTTAATTAGGAGAAGTTAGTGTAAATAGACAGTTTCAGATGTCTTTCTGTGTGGGAATAACTCTAAAATTAGGTAAATGCACATTGCTGAGCAGTTCCGATTATTCTTGAATTCTATATATAATAGGAAGTTTGAAAACGAGTATGACATCAGATATAAGGATAATTATTTATCCTATATATCTATAGAGTTAAATAAGAAGATTTTATGATTTTCATGCTTGAAATATTAGTATTTTCTTCATTGATATGTGAAAATACGTAAGCATTATCCAATATGCAAATATTTCTAGCATTGTATCAAAGAGAATTGCTCAAGTGACTCAATTTAGCATCAGATGAAATCACTGAAGGCAAATTTCCAAATCTATTCAGTAACAAATATTTTAATGAGTTATGCATTCGAGTTGTTAATTTTCGGATTTTCATGTTTGAAATATCAGTATTTTCTTCATTCATACCTGAACATACGCAAACATTATCCAATATGCTGAAATATCCCACATTGTATCAAAGAGAATTGCTCTTAGGACTCAATTGAATCTTGCGACGGAAATGATTATATCAGTATTGACAGTGAGTTGGAGCGAATGCTGATTCGTAATTAAGTTAATACAATAGCTTCAGGACTTGCATTTAACTAGGAGAAGTTAGTGTAAATAGACAATTTCGGATGTCTTTCTGTGCGGGAATAACTGTAAAATTAGGTAAATGCACAATGCTGAGCAGTTCTGATTATTCTTGAATTCTATATATTATAAAAATAGATAGGTTGAAAACGAGTATCACATCAGATATAAGAATAATTATTTATCCTATATATCTGTAGAGCTAAATAAGAAGCTACCATTATTTATATAGTCTACAGTGTAGATATATAGGAGTTCTTGGGGACATACGCGCCCTTTAAGCTTCAAAAGAGTGGGGGAAAAACTGTGAAAACGGCTTTTGTCGCTGTTAAGAGGAAATTTTCAGACCGCCCGAGACTGGCTCACTCGGAGTGAGAGGATTAAGTAGAAAATCATACCATAAATGAAAATTTTGATTAAATTGCGTAAAATTATAAGTTGGTTATTTTTGCTAAAATGTGTATTAAAATGTTGCTATTCAGGCAAGATATCAATATGATTGAAATTTGACGTAGGCTACGTGGAGGTAATAGTTTTAGGGATTTTTTTAAAGAAATAATACTTTTAGAAAATAAATATTCGACACATGCTCTATAAAACCTCTCAGTAAACCTATATTGAAAATCTTCCACAGATTTTTACGGGGAATATGGCTCTTAAACCTCGAAAAAATGGTGAAAAACTGTCAAATTCGATACATTATATCTCTGAAAAATGCGATTCAAAAACTCACTTTTTTTCCTAAAAAAATATCTGTTCTTTCTGTTATTCTACACATTCTACATTCATATTTATATGTATTTATTTGAGATAGTAATAAATATGGGGGTTTTTTTGAGAAAAAATGAGATAATCAACTTGCGTGCATGTTTCGAATAAAATATTGGTCTAAACAGAATATTTTGGGTATCTAAGTAATCCAAACAGTCTGTTTAAGTGAGAAACCGTACCTCAATTTTTTAACATTTAAATTTAATTTCTATTTTATATACCAATACAAAATAAAAATATTAAAAATTATTAAAATTTCA
>BGPR01007928.1:29467-44894 GCA_013235015.1 Araneus ventricosus | reverse complement strand
AAATTTCTACCCCCTAAAAAAAATTTGTTTAGGGAAAATATGGCCTGAATTCTAGGAACACTGCTTCAATACTTATTCAGTAAAGGGTATGTAAACATTCAATGTGTTCGTGGGGTATCGTGCGCGCAATATCATACATTTTGAGATATATAGCGCTTTTTTAGATATAATGCATATTCAATGTTTACCTTGAATAGTTGATGCATTTTTCCTTCATAACATTCATAATTATGAGATTTTTTAACGCGGGTTGTATTAAATAAGAGGGAGAGACAGGGAATAATAACTTTTACATAAAATCAGAAAATTTTTCGAGGTTTACAGATATTATGTCAGAATATTTAATCATGAAACTTATTAACTCACACATAGTGTACAGTAGCCATGTATTTTCAGTATTATACAAATCGGCAATTTTGAGATACACTTTTGAAATTTATCTCAAGGGTTTAATAATATATTTCTTAAGAAATGTGTGATTTTTTAAAATGAAACAAAACAAATAAATCATTATAATATTTTTTTTACATTTTTTCTTTACCATTTAAAGTTTTATATTATAGCTTAAAAAAACCTTTCCCTTACAGTCTGGCCGCAGTGTGTCTTATGATGAAGTTGAGGCTTTATATATCTGTATTCGGGCTCATTCTATCATTAATTAATTAAGGATCGTACTCTCTCTCCTTGGCACTAGTAATCTAACATGTTTTAAACGGCACTTTTACTAAGTTAAATGTTTCATGTATTTGTAGGCTAAATTTTGTGATCGATTTCTCACTCTCTTTCTTAATGCGCGATTTCTTAAATTTTGTATATTTATTGTGAAGTTGATGGTAATGCAATATTTTTGATAATTTTAGAGCTCTCAATTGTATCATTTTTTTCAAATCCTCAAAATTACGTTTGCACTCGGTAGGTTTCAGGGGCATCATCCCAACTCTATTTTTTGAGACTAAAGACTTTACATATAGTAATTTAAATGTTTCAATAATAAAAAATAAGTATATCTGTGCAGATTTTAAAAGAAATTATTGCTGGAATTAGTTGAAGTAAAATGGATTTAGAAAATTCAGAAATACTTTTTTTGTAGGTCAAATTTTGTGATCGATTTTAACTCCACTTGTAATGCATAAGTTCTGAAATTAGGTTTCAGTGGCATATCTATAGTATTTCTGAGAACTAAAGACTTTACATCTATATTATATAAAGCAACATGCGGCGCAAAAAAATGACCTTTCTTTCTCCCCGTTGGCAGCAGTGATCAGTTTGTTTAGCCAACAATCTCAACCCTGACATAAGAATTTCCCTTAGCCAAGGCTAATCGCTTACGGATTACAGGAGAAGTCGTTACTCTTTTTGAATTTATTTATTAAAATTAACTTTCTTTGCAATTTTGAATAAAATTTGCGTAGAAACGGCGTCTGGGGAGTCCCTGGATGAAAGATTACGAGATCAGCGAAGCCGCCGATAGGCTAGCTTGAGGGAGCCAAGTCTTTTTTTTTTGTGATATACTAATTGTGTGCACTATTTACTGTATTGTAAAATAAAAAATTACAGAATAAAGACAGAAAATAATTATACATCAGAAAAAGTTCTCTGCACTGCTCTCAGGAGAGATTAAAGTTGCATACTGTTTGCAACGTATATATAGAGAGATTAAGATTTTTTTGCCACCAGAGTTTGTACAGCTGTTTTGGCTGTATTTTTACTGGAAGAATTACCACCACAATACTGCTAATGGTGGAATGATAATGTTGCATACTTTGCTTTCTGTGTAATATTTCTAAAAAAGAGTGCATATTTAAAATTTTGCCCAAAAGGCAAAGGATTTTTGGAATTTTTGAGGAAAAAACACTATCTTATCAATTATAAAGGCCACAAAAGTAAATAATTATTAGTTTTAAATTTGAATAGTTAATATAGACATGTTTTCAAGCCTTTTCTTTAAACTATCCTTTTTTTTAGCTAAAGGTTCCAAGATGATTTACATCTTTCTACCACGACAAGGCGATCAAATTTTTCTGATTTAAAACCTGATATTGACTGCACTGAAACACTATATTTTCTTGACTAAAATAATTCAGCATGTATATACAATTGGGGAAGCTTTCTGTATGTAATATTTTATAAAAAGAGTACATATTTAAGATTTTTTTGCTTAAAAAAAGCAAGGGATTTTTTGAAAACAAAAGTAAATAATTGTGGTTTTAAATTTGAAGATATTAATATATGAACGTATTTCAAGCCACTATTTTCCTTTAAACTATCCTTTTTTAGCTAAAGGTTCCAAGATGGTTTACATCTTTCTACGACAAGTCTAATCTGCAGGGAATTTTCACGATTTAAAACACATTGGGGAGAAGCTATTTCTTTCTTATTTCTAGATAATTGATGAAATAAGCATCTATACAGATTGGGAAAAGCTTTCTGTGCAATATTTTAAGGTGCATATTTAAAATTTTGCTTAAAAAGAAAGTTTTTGAAATTTTGAGAGAAAAAGCTATCTTATCAATATAAAGGCTAAAAATGAAATAATTGTGTTTAAAGTTGAAGATAAAAGTTAATATGAGACATGTTTTCAAATACTATTTTCTTTAAACTGTCCTTTTTTAGCTAAAAGTTTCCAAATGGTTTACATCTTTCTGACAAGATACGATCAAGAATTTTTGAAGGATTTAAAACACAAATGACTGCACTAGAAACACACTATATTTTTCATGTTAAATATTGAAATAACATGTATACAATTGGGAAGCTTTTCTATTATGTAATATTTTATAAAAAGTGCATATTTTAAAATTTTGCTTAAAAAGCAAAAAGTTTTTAATTTTGAGAGAAAAAAGCTGTCTTATCAATTATAAAGATAAAAGTAAATAATTATTATGGGCTTTAAATTTGAATAGTTAATATGGAACATGTTTCAAGCCACTATTTTCCTTTAAACTGTCCTTTTTAACTAAGGTTGCTGCAGATGGTTTATCTTTCACGACAGAGACCCGATCAAAATTTTCTGATTCAAACACAAATGACTGCACTGAAGCACATATATTTTCTTGACTAAAATAATTGAAATAAGCATGTATACATGTGGGAAAGCTTTTCTAGTTACTCCATTGCAAAGAGAGGGCATGTTAGGTACAATTGGAAAAAGCAATTTTTAAAATTTGTATTTTTGAAGATTTGGAAAAACTATCTTAAATGGAATGAAGTTATGTTGAAATAAACTTTCGAATAAATGCAAGTGTATGCCAAGTTTAAATTTCTGATTGATGAAATAATTCTGATTTTTTAATCATCTTTGGATTATAAATATTACCTTTCAAATTTCTTTCTAACAGCATTTATAGCATCTGACTTTACCAGAGATTTTAATTGTAGAAACTGATGAAAAGGGTGTAATTTTGGGTTGATGCAGTTTCAAATAATTTAAATTTACCTTTTATTAGTGCTTATAATTTCTAATACTAAGAACGGATAACTACATGTATTAATGACGAGATGTTTCACATGATGATCCAGAGAAAGAAGAATCATGTGATTCTTAAGGTGTCAGTAGAAACGAATTGTAAAACATAGCACAATACATATTCAGTAAAAATTTTATGTAAACATATTTCAATAGTTCTTGAGATATCGTTCGAGCAATATAAAAAAAAAACCATTTTGAGATATAGCGCTTTTCAGATATGGCCATATTCAATGTTTACCTTGAATAGTTGATGCATTTTCCTTCATAACATTCATAATTATGGGAATTTTTTAACGCGGGTTGTTTTAAATAAAAGAGGAGAGACAGGGGAATAATATATAAATTTTACATAAAATCGAAAATTTTCGAGGTTTACAGTAGTATGTACCCTAAGAATATTTAATCATGAAGCCTTATTAACTCACTCATAGTATGCAGTATCATATATTCCCCAGTATTATACAAAATCTTGTGGTACGAGAGAGATACAGTTTGAAATCCATCTCAAGGGTTTAAGTAACTATATTTCTTAGAAATATTGTGATTTTTAAAATGGGAAACAAAAACATATAAAATCAATATAATAATTTTTTACATTTTTTCTTTACCATTCAGATTTTATATTATAACATAAACCTTTCCCTTACAGTCTGTACAGATGTTATGCCAATTGAGATTTTATATCTGTATTCGGGCTCGACTGTATCATTAATTCATTAGGATCGTACTCTCCTCTTGGCACTAATCTAACATGTTTTTAAACGCTTTTACTAAGTTAGAAATGTTTCGTATTTGTATGTAAGGCTAGAATTTTGTGATCGATTTCTCACTCTCTTCTTAATGCACTAGAGTTCTTAAATTTTGTATATTTATTGAGGATTGATGGTAATGCAATATTTTGATAATTTTAGAGCTCTCAATTATCATTTTTTTAAATCGCAAAATTACGTTTGCACTCGGTAGGTTTCAGGGGCATCATCTAATATTTTTTGAGAACTAAAAGACTTTACATAGTAATTTAAATGTTTCAATAAAAATAAGTATATCCTATTGCAGATTTTTTTAAAGAAATTATTGCTGGAATTAGTTGAAGTAAAATGGATTTAAGTTCGAAATACTTTTTGTAAGGTCAGAATTTTGTGATCGATTTTTCACTCACTTCTTAATGCACTAGAGTTCTGAAATTAGGTTTCAGTGGCGCCATCTATAGTATTTCTGAGAACTAAAACACTTTACACAGTAATTTAAATGTTTCAACAAAAATAAGTGCATCCTATTGTAGATTTTTTAAAAGAATTTATTGCGGGAATTAGTTTAAGAAAAATATATTTAAGTTTGAGATATTTTTTGTAAGGTCAGAATTTTGTGTTAGATTTTTCACTCAGTTCTTTATGCACTAGAGTTCTGAAATTCTGTATATTCATTTAGTCTTGATGACAAGGCAATATCTCAGTAATTTTAGAGCTCTTTTCAATAAAATAATTGTTAGAATTAGTTCAAGAAAAATTGATTCTAAAATACCAAAATATTTATAATGCTGAATTATGACCTAAATTAAAGACTAAAAACTAGAAAATAATAAATATACGCTTTTACCAATGCATTAAAAAAGAAAAATAATATTTTTTTATCTAAAATCTTTAGGTCAAAACCAAAATCGTAAAAGCGCGAGGCGCTGAAAACAATAGGAGAAAGATATAAAACCAGCGAATCGCTCTTTTACAATTTTTGTTTTGACCTCCAGTTTTTTTGATACTTTTTAAAAAATTTTAATGCATTGGTAAAAGCGTTACATCAAAGTTTTTTATATTTATTTAATTAATCTCTAAATAAAATTATTGAAATCTCTTCTTATAACGTCAGAAGATTTCTTAAGGTATCCGACTGGTTTAAAATCGTCCTTTTCGATGACATTATCAAAAACATTTAAGTCTTAATTTTGTAGCCTGTTTAACCATCTTTCTAAAACTGTCTCACTTTTTACCCTACTTGAATTAAAAATGGAGTTACAGCTATTTTATTACCGAACTGTAAGCATTATTCTATGTTGCATGAAAACTTTTAGATTAGAACCCCTTGATGGATTAGAACAAAATTTTGTTCTAATCCATCAAGGGGTGTGGAAATTTATAGGGTTCAAACAAAAGCACAAACAACAAACAGACATCGAATTTTATACATTGTAGAGGGACGAGACTCATGTTTATATGGAATGCCGCTGTTGAAGAATTAATTCAATTTCATGAACCACTTTTATTAGATGGCTAAGTTCCACGACACAGTACATTAAAAGATACAAGACGCAAGACAAAGAACAACAACACAACTCAAGTACACAGAAGAAGTAGAGAGAGGCATCATGGGAAAACCCGGAGGGCTCTAGTAGCGCCACCTACCATAAAAAGGAGAAGGCAATGAATTGTAACCGCTACAACATAAAGATAGTGATCGATTTTATATTTTTCCTATGTTTGAAAAGTATAAAGTACTTTTTTAACTGCCATAAGACCATGATTGTTTAAAATTTTAAAAAGTGCATTTATAAGAGCATAATATTTTTAAACTAAATGAAATATAAAAAACATTTATACCTATAGTAAATCATAATAATTTTTTATAGATGAAAAACATATCTAAACAAAGGGATATTTGAAAAGAACGAGAGAAAGCATCTCTCTTTAGAATGGTATCTTGTCTCAGAGAGAGACATTTAAATAAATCACTCCTAATAGCATAAGATATAAGATAATATGTAATATTTTCACGGTGTACGCCCTTTCGGAGTTTCATGATTGGTGGCTATACTTAAAGATTGAGCTTGTTGAAGGTGGAAACGCCCTTGAACGAGATAAAATGAATCGCTATGAGCGTTTTAAATGGTTGTCTAAGTTGAATTATCTCATACCACATTCGAAGTTCATATCAGATCGAAATAATAAATCTTCTCTATAACGATAATTCTTGAAACAGAATATAATCTCCAAACTTATGCTTGAAAATGTAAACATATTGCAAGTACAATTTAATTCATTTTAGTCGCCGACTAAATTAAAGAAACTCTCTCAGAAAATTCATAACAATTATGGATTGTGGAGTTCCCAAAGGCAACTGCCACCACCACAGCTTAAAATTTTACTAAAATGAAATAACTTTTGAAATTCTAACAATAGTTAATTAAATTTGGATAAATTCTACAATACCAAACAGGAATTAACCCTCCGTTAGACGTGACAATTTCTCAGATCGCTTGAATATATTTACTTTTTCCCTTGAAATTAGCTGGCAATGGGTTTGCTTTTCTTTTAACCGAAACCTTCTTTTAACCTTCGAATATCTTTAAGGAGCGGGGTAAATAAACGTCGTCAAAGGCCGAAAGTCACGATTCCGATTTCTCAGATCGCCAGGCCAATGCATATGAATTCCTTGTAATTTTTTCGAAGATATTTTGAATTACCCTGCATAAATACAAGCTGAAAAATTATTAACTTACGGTAAAGTTTTAAAATTATTACAAATTGACAAAATATTTCCAGTTTAAAAGAACAATGTTAAATCAGCACCTCGATAAAATGATTAATATATTAAAACACAGAAGATTTTTAGTGGCCACAGATTTGCAATGTTTCTGATCTTTGGAATACAATATATATCCTTTTCGTACTGTATCGTTTAAAAAATATCTTCTAAATAAATAACGCTGAGTGATAGGTATAGAAAATAGGTTCAGAGGGATCGTAACAAAACAATTGTTATATTTCAAACTTTCTCTTTCGCAAAATAATACGGTATAAAAATTCAAATACTTCATAATACAAGATTTAAAAATGAAGCATAAAATGAGACACAATGAAAGGTAAATTTGTGAACGATAGTAATAGTTATCAAAGAGTTAATTGGTAGTTTGCCTTGCTTTTGAAATTCAGAATGCAACCATAGTTCACAGACTTTCGTATAATGAAGATTCAAAAGACCTTAATATTACTGCTATCTTCAATCAAAAAAGATTTCTGAAACTTACTAATTACCAAAATATATCTAAAATATTTCAAATCTATTTAACCTTTCAAATACGGCTAGGACAAATCTCAGCCATTTGAGACGAGTAAATTGAAGACAAACTGGAAAATGATTTCCATACTTTTCAAGCCATTGAATGATAAGATCCGTCGGCACATTTATGATTGTTTCGGTGCACTATTTATAATTTCTCTTATAAGAAATCAATCCAGCTAATACTCATGTGACAACTTACCTGGGCATAAAACTGTCTAAATGGTGATCGGAGACCACAAAGATTACCTACCAATGTGGCAAGACGCACAATAATACCAGTTGTTATGCATGAGAAAAATACTTTTGTATCTCCAACTACAATGAAAGTAAGGAGAAAGTTGAGAAAGAATTTCAAATTTTACATTCCGGTCTATTTCTGCCTCAGACAGGAAATCCTACAAGCTTAGCAAATGTTATTCCTTGTGAAGACAGCATTGTTTGTAGGGACACGGGACATCATAATTTGACTCTCAAGTTGATGCATTGGTGTACAAAAGTTGAGCACAATTCTTAAGGTGCGAATTTAGAGTCAATATGGATAAAATGGTTCGCAATCTGCTGATTTATCAAAGCATCTCTAGCTCTTTTATTTCGCTTATCTGTAGGCGGCATATCGAATTATTTTGAGAAAGATGGCGACAAAAAAGCAGCCTCAAAAAGTCATCGAGAAAATTTCACTATTAAATAGGCATCAAATTAAAATGTTTTTTCCAACCCACTTCGTTGGTAATAAATTGATGGATTTCAAAATAACTTTGCGATAAATATTACAATTTGGCAAAAATATTTATATAAGCTAAAAGCTGTCGTTGTTATGCAGATCAGGCGATTTATAAGGCAGGCGAAATTATCTTGGCGAGAAGCGTCTGTTAATGAAATTTAGGCTTAACAATTACATTCGAATTTTGAAAGTACTTAAAATTCCCGACTGCGGTTCATAAGGTATAAAAGAAATTATTTAGATGGTAAATGAGTTCAAATATATATTTAAACTAAAAGATAGCCAAAGGTTATAAAAATAGATAACACTATTTCAACGGAATGCGGATAACGACACAAAGCGATAAGCGAACTGTATTTTTTTATAACTCTCATGTCATAATCTTAATGTTGCCACTCACTTTTTTATTACCAATTAAATCGATATAAATATATATATATATATATATATATATATATATATATATAATTAAATTATCTATCTTATTATGAAATTAAAATAAATAGAAATAAAATATTACACCGTTTTCTATTGCTTCAAGAAATATTTCTACAAAATTTGAAGGAAATCCAACAACGCATTTAATAAACATTGAAACATAAAACGTTAAAGCGATTAATAATTAGGTTGATTGCTACAGAAAGAAAAACAATAAATTAAGATATTTAATAAAATTATAAAATAATTCGTTGATAATTTAAAAGTTGCCAAAGTTGCCACAACATAAGAAAGAAACTTTGGTGACGAAAATATAAATTATTTAAAAGTAGTCGTAAAGCCGAAAAATGACGTAGTTGCATTTTTGCAATCTAACAGAAGGATATTGAATTACTTGTAACTTGAAATGGCAGTCAGATGAGAAGGTGAATGCTTGAGTCAAACTACACTCTCCAAACATCCATGCCAACTTATTGCATTCGAATTAGTAAAGCAAGTTTAAAGAGCAGATCACATATTGTATCTTGTACCGCGCTAATCCTATCTGAATCAGAGAATTTACAGGCAGGTCATAGAAGCCTAGCAGCCATAATATATTCAAATGAGTGATTCATTTAACATCACCTTTGGTGAATGTTATGCTTTGTATAATTTGCATTTTGTTCATTTTATTCTTTTCAGAGTGAGAATCTAAATGTTGATTATTACAAAAGAGATTTGTCAACTTGACACTCAGAGAAGACATCGGGAAACATAAAAAATATATAAAAGTTTCTTTAAAACAAGATGAAGTAAGATATACTTCTCAAAAATGATTCCCCCCTCCTTGAACTTCATTCTTCTACAAGGTATTAAAGATACCAAACATTCTGAATATTCTATCAGAAACGCAGAAATATTCAATAAGAAATGTATATGCCCGAATCTCCGAAGATGAATAGGCATGATGAATAGTTATAAGAACTTGAGAAATGGCGAAAGAAAAGACGAATCAGAAAACAGATAACTTATGATTTATGTGAAGAAAGTGCAACAACCATTTTTCTCAGTGAGAGCAAAACAATTTGTTGTTTCAAATGTCATTTTCTCCTCTCCAAATTTTGATCATAACTAGTTTCTACATTCTGAATGATTGATGGCTGAAATTTTTATATAAAATATATGCTTGCACGTGGGAAAAGATATAGAATATTTTTCTGATATGAATTGATATCCAGCAAGGAAATATTGTATAAAATTAGAGAAACCTGCACGAACGAATTTGTATTCTTGCATTATTTCTGCTATAGAAGAAAACGCTTATAAAATAACTTGTCTTTTATGTGCTTTAGCTTCCCACAGGTAAGAATAGGTTGATTATATATAATTTTCATTTTAGCTATTTGCTACATTATTATCTTAACCCATATCGTACTAAGCATTGAAAAAATTAATATTTTTTTGTAAAATCTTAAATATCAGTTTCTATAAGCCTATGTTTACAAATAAAATAAGATAAAAACTAAAATAAAAATAACTTACAAAAACTTTTATTAGTTTGAGCAATACAGGCTGTCCTAAAAAATAGTACAATGGTAAAATCCATTGGTATTTTACCATTTTACCATTTTTTCGGAATGAGAGAAAGCATCTTAAGCTTAATTCAGCTTTACGTTTTTACAGATAATTGTTGCTTATGATGCACAGAATTTTAGCTGACATCTTCCTTGTCGGTTTTCTGTTTTTTTCACGATAAAATCTTTATTTTTAAGCTTTATGAAATCTTCATGAACATGTTGAATATCCAGTTTTCTGTAATGTGGTTTCCTTGGAATAGAAAGTCACATATAGGCAACTGTTATATATCTTCGGAACTCAAGCAGGATCAGACTATTCTCATTAAATAGATGATTGAGCGTCCATGAAGCAACAAATGCTATTTCAAACGACATAATAAATAACGGCCAGCGCCATTTTCTTATATTGAAGTAAAATAAGGTGATTCATTCATCAAAGGTGATGTTAAACGAATCACTCATTTGAATATATTATGGCTGCTAGGCTTCTATGACCTGCCTTTAAATTCTCTGATTCAGATTGGATAAGCGCGGTACAACATACAATATGTGATCTGTTCTTTAAACTTGCTTTACTAATTCGAATGCACTAAATTGGCATGGATTTTTGGAGATTATAGTGTAACTCACAGGCAATGACCTTTTCATCTGACTGCCATTTCAAGTTACAAGTAATTGAACATCCTCCATGTAGTTTAGAAACGAACCATAAATCAGAACCAAATAATTATTTTTGTTGGTAGTTAAGAAAAATCTTATTTGTTAGAATGTATATATAATTGACCGAGCGAAGCGAGGTCTACGTTTTATCTCCAGAATTTTGCATTTGTCTGTCTGTAAGTTTGCTACACGATTACGACTAAATGCGTTGTTGGATTTCCTTCACATTTTGCAGAAAACCTTTTTGAAGCAATTTATTTTAATTCCATAATAAAATAGTTAATTTAATTATGTATAATTATTACTATTATCGATTTAATTGGTAATAAAAGAGTGAGTGGCAATATTAAGATTATGACATCAGAGTTAAAAATGAATACAGTTCGCTTATCGTTTTGTGTCGTTATCCGCATTCCGCTAAATAAGTGTTATTTATTTTTATAATCTCTGGCTGTCTTTTAGTTCTAAATTTATATTTAAACTCATTCACCATCTAAATAATTTATTTTATACCGCAGACGGCAATTTTAAAAATTTTCAAAATACGATCGTAATTTCTAAGCTTAAATGGAATTATCAGACGCTTTTCACCAAGATAATTTCGCCTGCCTTATAAATCGTCTGAACTGCAACACAATGACAGCTTTTAGCTTATATAAATCTTTTTGCCATATTGTAATATTTATTGCCAAGTTATTTTGAATTCCATCTGCTTATTTCTAAAGAAGTGAGTCGGAAAAAAAGATATGATGCCTATATATTAGTGAAATTTTCTCAATGATTTTTTTAAATAACTTATTTAAGGACTAAATTTTTCTCTGCGATTTTTGTGTGCCATCTTTCTCAAAATATTTCGATATGCTGCCTAAAGAAAAGCGAGGTAAAAGAGCTAGAGATGTTTTGCTAAGTCAGCAGATTGTGAACCATTTTATCCATATTGACTCTAAATTCGCACCTTAAGAATTGTGCAAAATTTTTGTCCACCAGTGTATCTCCTGGAGAGTTAAATTATGCTGCCCGGTGTCCCTACAAACAATGCTGTCTTCACAATGAATAAGATTTGCTAAGCGTTTAATAAGTGCGATGAAGAGAAAATCTTAGACTTTTTTTGAGGGGGGAGCGAGGTCTACTGTTCAAAGAACTACTAGTTAAAAAAGTTACATCAAAAATATACTGAAAAAAATATGTAGAATATTTTAAGATAGCGAGTAGAGGTTACCTTCATTTTTTTTATATAATGCGAACCGTTTAGCTCGAATCATTGAAATGCATATCTTCTATATAAGAGGAAAACGAGATTAGTTGGAGCTCAACAGGAAAATGTTACTCTCACCATGGAACTATGACTCTCGTTTTCCCAATGCGAATTTTTTACTCAAATTTTTGTTTCATCATTATTATCAAAATTACAGTTAAATGTCTGATTTCATCAGTATTAACGAAATTACAATTAAATGCCTCGCCAATATCAAAATGATCAAATGTTTTATCCGCTTAAGGACATAACCCGAGTTATATCGTTCTAAATACTGTAGGTTGTAAGATAATTCGGTCCTTAAGCAGTTAATAGTGTCAAACTCGAGTTGGACTCTCCAACACAATGAAACCATTAAAACAGCCGCCATCTTGAAACGCAATCAAAAAATAAAACTTCTTACATGCACGTCGTTTCTTATGGCTTCAAGGAGCATTTATGCCAAATGCGAAGAAAATCGAAAAACGTGTTTTGTCGTGACTGGGTAACAAACAAATTTACAACCAAACTAAACGTCGAACTGTAGATTTAAATAAGTAACATCGTTTCTATGGGTCAATAAGCAGTTAGAGTATACGTATTTGCCACTATTACAACATAATGCGTTAAAAAATATTTTGTTCTAATACAATGAGGTTTTATTAAAAGAAATATAATAGCAGCTTCAGCTATTTCATGCATGCTTCAGGAGACTTTTAAATAATTATTGGAAGTCCTCATTAGGCTTCGAAACAACTCATTTATTAGATAACTAGGCTACGAATCGAATACTATCAAAAACATCGATGAAGATGTCTCAAATTCTTCGTATCGTGTTATCGATACCGAAATTTAACAATGGCAATCATTCGAAAAGCGATGAAAACACGAGCAATAACAAAAAACAAAATTCGCTCGAGCTGCATTTATAAGCCTAATTAGTGGCGAGTTTAAGATGGAATTGAATTTGGCATTTCCACCAAGCAATATCCTTTGCCAGCATGAACACAGTTTTGTTAATCGATGCCAATTTTAATTAACAAAAAGCGATGCAGAATGCGATGCGAACAGGCTCTAGGTTACTGATTCAGCACAATAATTTCTGGAATTACTTCCGAACCAAGATTAGATTTTCCTCCACGTTTATTGTTGTGTACAACCATCGAGATGTAATTAATAGATTTTCTTTTCGCGTTGTTGGGAAGCCTTGGTAAACCGGTAGGAAACTCCATTAAAATCTTATGCGGGTTAATTTGCAGAAGAACTTAGTAGCTACAAATAAGAATGAAGATATGTTAAACTCTTTTTTCGTTTATTGAATATTTAGAAGAATTTTAATTGCGAAGGAGACTGATCTAGAGCGGTTGTAAAATTATTGTAGAAAGGCAGTTAAATATATAGATACAAAATGTTCATAAATTAACTTGAGAGACAGTATTTCTGAATTTTTAATTTTAGCCGAAGCAACATTTATTCCTTCTTTAAGAACATTTTTCTAATAGTCAGGAAACCATTATCATATAAATGTTTACGAGTTCAATGCTAAAACTGCACATCAGACCAGTTTTCTATGCGAAATTTAAATGGGTTGCGCCAAACGATGGATTTAACTCATTTATTCGTTTTTCAAAAAGTAGCATCTGAATTTTTTGCTTATGTTTGCGAAAAGAACTTTTTCTCAAAATATTTTGGAATAAATTCGGTTTTTTTACTTCTTAACTGCTCCCAAACAGCTAGAAGTAATATAATAATAGAAAAATAATTATTCTATTTCATAAAGAAGCTAAAACTTTAATACAAAAAAAATACTTTGGGATTGAAGCGAAAGGGTGCTATTAACAACAAACTAATAGTATTTTAATAACTGATTTAAAATAAATAATTCTTATAATCTTTTTGGAAAATCTAAAAATGTCTGAACACTCTGTAAATGATTTTGTACGAATTGTTCTGTGCATTTTTTAAACCTTCATCCTATATAATATCCCGAATGTAAAAAAAATGATAAAAAGGCTTGAAAACTATTGAATCTGAGCGTTTTTAGTATAGACATAACTTGTCTTCATATTCATGTCAACGATATAATATCTAACTAATCGTATGATTAAAATGAAAGATGAATAAAATTCAGAAATTTGGCTAATATAAATTCTGAAGGGAGTAAATGATATAAATTACTATGGATGAATTTCTTTGCAGATAAATTAATTAATATTCTGATTATTTTACAACTGATTTTTCTATGTTTTAAATTTTTTTGAATTGCTTGAATTTTTTTATCAGCATTTTGTTTTAATATTAAGAATTTTTTGCGTACCTTCCAAAAGTACTTACATTGTTATATAAAGCAAGAAAAGCAGATTTTAAGAATTCAGTTGTATATTCTATTGAGTGACAGTTTCAGTTTGGGAATTTGATGAAATTCAAATAAATAGTTTTCAATTTTCTAATTAAAATAAAGACAGTAAATTGGAACTTGTAAAAAATAAATAACATGAAACGTAATTTTATAACTCAATTTAAAAATGTATGAATTCTTCTCTTAATTTGTATGAATATAAAACGAATTATTAGAATATTAATCTGTTACATAAACTTTTGTATGAAGTTTACGCCCACTCATTTATTCTCTATAACTTCCAGTAACCGTTTTTGGTGCAACTAATAATTTAATGAAATTAAATTTATTCCTTTTTTTCATTTTGTATTTCTCAAATATTTATATAATAAATGTTCATTTATGTTAACCATATTTTTTATGAATAAATAGTGGGAGTATCAATAACGAGAAAAATATAACATTAATTACTCTCTACATTTGAGACTCGTTAACCTGGAAACATAATCAGAACGAGTCTAACACGAAGAATAAAATAACACTTAATGATTTTCAACAAGAATAGGAATATATAAAAGGAAAAAATAATCTCTATCTTGAGAGATTAAAAAGCATAAAAAGGCTGAAAACTGCTTTATGATTTATAACTTTAATTCTGTTTCATTCAATACAGCGCAAGAATTCTTTTTCAAAAAAATTTGGAAATTAAATTATTTGGAGAATATTTTCCAGACACTGCATTAATTTTTGCCTCTTTAAAATTTTAGCATGTGATGAAGAAGATGTCTCTATTTTTTTTAAATGCAGAATCATGTTCTGTAAAGTTAATTAAATAACGTTCGTTTTCGAATGTCATATTTTAATTAAGCAGCTTCACTTACATGAGCATTCTTACTTACCCCGATTTGGTCTGAATTACCCCAGAGACAATGGGGTAATTGGGATCACATTTTTCAGG
>BGPR01007927.1:41768-67507 GCA_013235015.1 Araneus ventricosus | reverse complement strand
TGTATTTTTCTCAGCCTTGCAATAAAATAGTCATTGTAAATTATGCAAATGTTAAACTTATGAGATTCAACATCAAAATATGTATATAAAAACCAATAATTATAAAAGAATTCTGTAGGAATATTATATTAGGAAGATTTCAAAAAATTGAAGATATTTTTATGACATTGGTTGAACTTTCCTAACATATTTCCATACATATAAGGGATTATTTATATTGCATAAGAATTTTATTATATCTATTACTTGAGTAATAATTCATATTCTTGTACAACCAATTCTTATATTATTTGAAATTTTATTTTGCTTCAGATGATTAATTTAATGGTTAATAAAATTATTATTGGAATGGGTGTACAATATCATCGGAAAAATTTAAAAGCCAGGCATAATTTGATTCCGTTAGAAGTTATATTTTTAATAGAAATATCTTGCATTGACTATTAAAGGTAGATGATTTTGTTACAATTTTTTTTTTTGTAGTTTTCAGCAAACTTATTCTTTAAATATTTAATTTTAGATAATGTCTGCAAACCTGTGGAGCCACCACATAAAGGCTCAGTCAATTGCTCATATGAACCTCCAGTATATTGTAACATCAGCTGTGATGATGGCTATGAATTTTCATCTGAACATCACCTACTGAGTTCTGGAAAACTTGAATGTGATGCCACAGATGGTTTATGGATTTATGAAAAATTATATGGTACTCATTTATTACCAGAGTGTTTAGGTAAGATGTTTTTGACACATACATTTTAAGAATGGTTCTAACTTGCTTATACTATGAATTTAAAACTATTTCTTTGTATTTTTAAGGTCGATTGCAAAACACGTTTGTTGAAGTAGAAGTGACTTTCAGTGCATATGTCGAACGCTGCGATGAAATTTATGAGTCTGAACTGGAAAGTTCTGTCCTGGATTTATTGGTTGCTATGAATCAACAAATGTGAGAAAGTTCTGTCCTGGATTTATTGGTTGCTATGAATCAACAAATGTGCCAGTCTGTTAATTGTAGTTTTTTCAATGTCAGCTGTTTTATGGATTCTTCAAGTAAAAGATACAAAATTAACAATACCTGGATACTAAAGGTTTATTTTCTTTACATTTTTGACTTATTTTTGATTTTTAACATTAATTAAGCAATTTAATATAGTCTTACTACTTATAGTTTCAACTACCTTGGAGCACTCACAGCTTTGGGGGGTCCAAGGCCTCTCTCTCTCTCTCTCTGTGTATGTGTGTGTGTGTGTTATTTTCAGAATAATTTAAATTTCCACTTTCATCTAACCAGGGATGAGATTCTTCCGCTTTTTCGCGAATTTCCGCTTTTTTGATATTTTGAAGAAATTCCGCTTTTTTGTCTTTTTTTTTTTTTTATTTCTAAAAATTACGTTTTTTTTTTTTTTTTTTTTTTTTTTCCCTCAAAAATTTGCTTTTTCTTCCGAAAATTCCGCTTTTACGCAAAGAAAAGAAACTTTCCTATATTACGTTTTCGAAAGAAAATTCTGGGAAAATATGCTCAATAGTGCGGCTTAACTCCACTGGCTAGGAAACTAGCTGATTCATCTTCTACTGATGAATCAACATTATATCTGCAAGCTCTACAAGAATGAACATTCCAACATTCAGTGGCATTCAAAGTATTAAGTGCCACATTTTTGCAGAAAACAAAAGCTCTGTGGATATTTTGCAAAAAAAAAAAAAAAAAAGATTTTTTTTGCATGAACATGTTGAAAAAAAAAATTAGTTGGAAACTTAAGGTCATCTTGTAGGGCGTAGCAAGATGAAGAAATTAAAAAAAATTGAACAAAAACAAATAAATAAACTACATAAAAAAAGAAACTCCTGTCAAAAGAGGCAGCTAAAAAGCTGTGTGCAAATGCAACAAAAAAGCAGAGAATAAGACATAAATAAAACATGATTTACCTAGGCATTCTAGAGATAGTGTAGTCCCGACAACTATGCCAGTAATTAAACAGAGAGATACTAATGAAGACTGTGCAAAAACTTGAGCCTCTACTGAAAATAAACTTGCAGAGGATGCAAACATATCCTTTATTGAAGAAAAATCTGTCAAAGATAGGAGACCTCCAAAACAAGGGTTGGAGCGTGTTAATGGCGATCTGTTACCAACAAAAGCCACACAATTAAAAAAACGGAAGAAAACCACTTCTTTGACAATTAAGGAAATGTTTCAAAGGGTTTCAAATAACAATAGTGCTAAATGAATTTGTCATTGTAACTGTACAATATCTCGATCCCCTCTTGCTTTATAAGGTGCAAAATCATTGTGCTGTTACTTTTGCAAAAATTTATATAAATAAAAAATAAAACAGAATTCAGTATATGATACATTATTATAATTTATAAAGAGCTAATACACTTTACACAATTGCATGAAGCAAAAGAAATTATTTGTCCTTATTTTTATTTATTTTTTGAGCTAACTTTTATCAAAAGGCTATTAAATATAATTCTTCTTGGACTTCTGTTTGGTGTATGTTGAATCGCAGTGATGTACAGGTGGTAAATGTTTTAACGTCTAATTTTGTATTTTCTGATGCACCTGATGATGTGTTAAACTAGTTTGTTGAACTTTTAATGTGAATGATTTAATAGTCTTTTTCTTATTTATACATACTGAATTATAAATAATTAAGTTATTAATTATTATAGAGTAGTATTTTCCTCATGTTGTGTGTTCTGATGTTTTACTTCTTAAAACATGTTTCGCGTATAAATTATGGTACAAATGTTTTGCTCGCGTATGATTTCAGTCTTTTTGCTTTTTTGCCAATCTCATCCCTGATCTAACTTACAAGTGCCCTACACTCAAATTAAAATCGAGTATCGTTTAAATTTTGGAACATTATTCTAACAACATTCTTAATTAATTACCTTTTGCACATTTTATATTATGTTGCCTTTTAGTTCTTAAAATGTCTGACCCTATAATGAAGTAGTTTTAGATTGTGTTAAAAATATTTTGTAATATTTTTTACTATTTTGCTCAAACTTGCATTTAAATTTTAATTTTGAAGTTTGTTTATACCCGAGGTACTGAAACCAACTCGCTTGAAAGTGATCTAAATTTAAATGTTTTGTTACTTCAGTTTGTCAAAACTGGTTACGTCAAACTGCTTACATAACAATTAAATTAGAATCAATAAAAAAACATCTGTTTTTGGAAGTTGGGGGTGGAGTCCTCAAGACTTGCATTGCCTAAGGGCCGCCCCCCCCCCCAGAAGGCTTAATCTGGTACTGTTCATGCTACACATTTTATTTATTTTCATTATATTTTATTTTTAGTGATTTCTGTTATGTTTTCAAATTGGTGATTTTAAATTTACAATACAGTTTCCTTATTTTTCATTAAAAATTACTGTTTAAGTGAGATTGAATTCAGATTAGAGAGATCTTCTGTTTATTTGTAGTTGATTCGTTTCATCATTTTTATTCTAAATGAAATTTGTAACATTCTATTTAGACTAAAGCAGCTATTCCTCGTATTTATATTTTTTAAGTCCAACATTGACATTTGGCATTTTTTTTGCAAATAAATGATTATATATATGCAAGAGTTCAAATTTACTGTATGGATTTTTAAAAATTTTATTTTAGTTTGTATATTTTTAAGACCCTAGACGGTGAAGAAATAAACAAAATAACAATTAAGTCAATTAAAATTCCTAGATTAAATATGACAAACATGGCCATAGAGTTGAAAATTCTGTTATAATTATTTTATTGTGAATATTTTATGCAGATTTCATGTACATGATGTGTTGAATATTTTATGATATTTTACATATTTTTAAATACATCCTTTTTGTAAGACCACCAGGCTCATAAATTATTTATATTTAAAATCTATTTTGTGATAACTTTAATGAATAAACTATTGGGTTTTGTTCAAGCATAGAATTGTTTAATTTTTTTAAGCTTGTGAAACTCTTTGTTTGTATGATTATCCTCATTTTGAAGCATAAAAGCGATGTAGTTTTGTCATTCAATTTTTGAAAGATGAAAAATTTTCCATTTGCATCCACAAAACTGGATGTCTTGTCACAAAATTCTATGCAAACAGCAGAATAATTAACCATTCATTGCTGGATTTGCTCCAGTTTTTTCATTATCGGCTTTTTTCCCCCCTGCTGCTCATTATGGAATTCAAACCTTATGTTTTCACAAAAAAGAAAGAAAAGCAATTAAATATTTTTGTATCTTGTATTTTTTATTATTAAATTATTATGTATTTTAATATTGTTTCTGATTTATTATTTATTCTGGATGCATTGTTTTTAATTTTTGGAGGAAGAATAATAAAACATTTGTTTACTTAGGATATATGCTGTTTATTTATAGGCTTCCTATGATCCATCGGACTATGTAAATTCTGATGAAGTGCCAGATGCAGAAACAAATATTGAGACAATCTTGGATGTCACTCTAAAAGAAATAAAGTCAAAGAATTCAAAGTTTAAAGAAGATTTGTTACAAATAGGTGTAGAATTGCTGCCAGATACATATCTACAGTCTCATTTTTTCTTAGTCTGTGAAAAAGATGGATATGCTGTTGATCCAATTACAAACAAATGTGGTATGCTTTATAATTTTAACTTTTCCATTTGTGAATTTCCATTGAACCGATTTCAACCAAACTTGGAACAATTATTACATACTCACCCAGCAAAAGTACTGTAGGTGTTAGATATCCGTACCGCTAGACACTCCAATCAATGTTAATAACTTTTACCTTACCTTCTATTTGTTTAATTTTTTGAAGCATTGTTAATGGGAGCCAAAGCCTCACCTCCTTTGAACAATAGTTTTTTGCACAAAATTAATAAAATAAATCCTATTAATACTAAGATATTAAAATTTAAAAATCAAATAATTTGTTAATAAATCTTCAAACATAAGAATGTTTTTATAATCTTGTTAGTCAGTGGTAAATTATAAATCTCTATCTTAACAAAGTTGACCCTTTGCACTTGGAAAAAGTATTTAGATGCATAATTATTCACTGATTTACAAGAGCTGATATTATTGCTTTGGAACTTAAAAAATATGTTTGTGTAAGTTCATTTTTCCTGAAAAATGATTCTACCACTTTGTAGGTAGATTTTTAACCAACGAAATCAAGAAACATCAAAATGATGCACAGTTGAGAGGTGACTCTCGGTCACCATTCTAAAGTGCAAAGGGTTAAAATATGTACACTTGCTAGGAAATATCAGGGGTGATTGTGTTCCAGTATTATACCGGAAATCCGGTCATTTCTTCATCCTTAATACCAGAATTCCGGTATTCTCTGATAAATCTATTTTTTAAAACTGAATAGTGCCAAAGACTCAAGCTACTACTGAAAACTAAGAAATCTCTGCCAATATACAAGAGTTTCATGAAAGAAAATAAGTTTTATTCATGTTTGAAATGAGAAGATTTAAGTTTATACAGAATTTACATGAAAATTTTAAAAATTCTCACAGCTGTTACTCTTGGAAGGGAAAAGATATATATAATTTAGTTCTAGGATCAAATGTTTTATTTAAAATATAATTAGAAGTTCTTTCACTTTCTTAAAAAATTATTTCATGAGTAATTATTTTTGTAGTAATATGAAACATTTTTTTCTAAGAAATATGAAAAACCAGGAAAAAAATGTTACCTTTTAGTGGAAAATTTTTGTTCTTATATTCTTGGATTATTCTGAGTCAATCCAAATGAATTTTTTAGAAAATGTCATACCATAACTAAGAATAACTACCTCATTTAAGAATGATCCCATAAGAATTTATATATATATTCATTAATGCTATTCATACAAAATGTTATTATATTTTTAATATTATTTTGTTATCAATTTTGATTTGTTTTCATGTGTGCTATAGAATGTTATTGAAAACTCATGAACTAAGACAAAATAAATTAAATCAATTTCTTCTGTGAAAAAAGTATATTAAAAATTGCATGCAAAAGTTCAGTCTGCACCTTAATGAATGAATACATATCTACACATAATTTTCCTGCTAAAATTTTGGGTATTTTTTCATGAAGCCACAATCGCCCTTGAAATATTGAATTAATTTTAGCATCAATCATGTATTATTTAAGTTTTTGTTTGATTTGTTATTGTATGAAATTGTGCTTGTAAGGTAAAAAATAACCAGTTCCATTTATTTTGTTATTCTTTCTTTTTCATGATTTTTTTTGTTAAAATCTATTTCCTTATTTTTTTTTTTTATTTAAAGATTCTTTTTTGTTTGTTTCTTTTAAGAATATCATATCTTTACACTGGCTGCCATTTTTTTAGATTTTTATTTTTATTTTAGTTGAATGCCCATCTGGTACTATGGAAAAAAATGGTGCATGTGTTCCTTGTCCTATTGGTTATTTTCAACTTTCTACTGGCCAATATTTGTGTGAAGTCTGTCCAGAGCCTTCATCTTGGACTAGTGATATTCCCAAAACATGTTCAGGTAATTCAAATTATATTATGTGGATTTTCATAATAGTTCATTTTTCGGTTTGATCATTAAGAGTTTGTTTTGATTTTTGCACATTATTTAACACTAGAAATACGGCGTTTTCCATATACCTAGAAAGACTAGGAGTGGTAATTTTGACCACTCTCTTTTGATGACCACAAACTGCACTTTTTTAAAGATGTGTTTGCTAAAACAAGTTTTATAAAACATTTTGTTATTGTTATTAAATTTTACATTTTCTTCACATTAATTTTTCGTTCATCAATCTTTGTTTTATAATTTTTTTTATGTTTAAGAAAATACAATATATATGTACTCTATTAATAAAATGCAATGAATACAAAATAAAGCTCATCATACAAAGGAAATTTCTTTTAATTACTCAAAATATTTTAATCTATATCGCATATGATAATAACTTTAAAAATATGTGCATTTAAAAATATAAATATTACAAATTGATAAACTTGCCTTACTCTTTTTTTACATTTTCTACAAACACTCATCAGCTTTATCACTTCGGTTGTACAAGATTTATAACCTGACTTTTTGCAAGAGTCAACAGATGTTCATAGTTTTATTCCTACATTGATTGATTTGACATTATTTATACTTCATGCTTCAGGCAGTGGGTCCATCACGAATCGGAAAGCGTAGATGTTTTAGAGGAAATGTAGCTTCAAAACATAATCACAATGCTTGCTTTTTACACCAGCAATTTTCTTATAAATTATCCAAGCATTGATAGCAGCAAATCGAGGATATTGAAAAAAACTTTTCCCGCCATCATCGGGAAGTGGATTTAATCGAATACTTTCTTGCCATCTGATCAAGTACATCAAGGTCGTATTTAGTCGAGTTATAAAATTTATTAGCCTGAGACATCTTCTTTTCATTGCATTCAACTTCTACTGTAGGGTGTAGAGTGCTTAGCAATAGAACATTTTTGTTTTTCTTTCTTTGGTATTCTGTCAGAGTAATATTATCATGCTTGAGAACTTGCTTGAATATAATGCCTTTTTGATCTTGAATGATACAGGCACATCTTTCCTTGTACATTTCAACGTACATTTTGTATAATTTCTGTAAAACGTTCGTCCAATGAAGTTGATTCACTTTTATTGCCAGGAATATATGCATCTTGTGATAAATCGAACTTTTCGTCAGAACCAGAATCGGTTTCAGATAAATTATGCAATATTTGTAAAATTTCTATTTCCGTCAACATTCTTTTACCCATGGCTCTTCGCAACATCATAAGAGAAAATATATGACCGAACAGGTGAAGAACATCCAAAGAAATGAATATCTGTCATTTGAATAAAGCAATTGCTTCGAACGCAAAAAGAATTGCTGAGAATTGCAATTTTCACCCACCCTCCCTATTTATATTCCTTCTCATCAAATTATCGTCGCAAAACAAAACATTAAAAGTGTAGGAAAAATAACATAGGGTGTGATAAATGTTTAGCTTTCAAAATGATCGCAGTTAGGCTTTCTAGGTATAAGCATTTATAGTGTTGATAATGATGAGCGAAAGCAAATAACTTTTCCTAATTTTTCATAAAAAAACACGTCAGAAAAGTCAAAATGCACGTCAGAATAAGAAATTGAAGAAGAAAGAAAGGAAATATGAGTATTTGAAATCCATTTGCTGTCAAAATTGCCGCTCCCCGTCGTTCTAGTGTTAATGAGCGAGTTACACAACATAGAAAAATATGATTACTAAGATATGAAATAAAAAGTTTCTCATCCATGACTTAGCAAATTAGAATGATAGTTATTTTTAAAAAATTTTAACATTTCCCTATTTGGATGTGTTTATTGATGTGAGCAATTATTTATACATATGAAAGGAAATAAGCCCTAATCAAATTAGGAATTAATGGCATTCATCTTAAATCAGTTTCAAGAATAATCACTGTGAACAAGATATCCCCCTGAAGTAGAAAAGATGGTCCTTCTATTCCTAATTCTGAGAAGTACTATTACTACCACAGTCTCGGTTCATTTCATTCTTGCATGTCCAATAACAAAAGTGCAATTGTTTTGGTTCTGAGGGGTTATCAAGGAAGGTATTATGCACTCAGTAGACTGCACTGCTCTGCAATAACTTTTCTGCTCATGACTCCTTTTCAAACAGAAATTTTTTACTGCTCTAAAAGTAAATTAGAAATACAGGATTAATTAAAGAGTGAAATAAATAATTTTAAAAAGTTATTTCTGATGGTTGAATTTAGATTTTTTTTTTTTTTTTTTAATTCTTTCAAATAATTTTGCCGACAGTTGTTTTTACCTATTGAAAACTTTCAAACAATGTGATGTGAAAATTTCTGTGATCCAGATATTATGTGTGACCCTAGATGAAGTTATGACTCAAGCTTTGACTTTGAATGGAGAACAACTTCTTAAAAAATGTTAATACTTTTACTCGCATTTTAAAAAATCTTGGCACACTTATAGATAGATGCAATAGAATAAATGAATAATTTGTTAAAAATTTTGGTACTTTCTATTATTATGTCAGCTATTCAACTTTAGAAAGAATAAATATTTTAGAAGTTACATTTAAGTTGCATGTACTTGCAGTTATTAATGGTTAAAACGTTTTTCAATAGTCACACTAACTTCAAAGTCTTTGTGCCGGAAACACAAAGCAAGGATAGATTTTATTTTCTAGTAATTTTAATAATATTGATAAGCACCATTCTATTATATTTACTTTTGTTCTAGTTATAACAAAAATTTTCTATGTAAAAAAATTCAAGACAACTTCCCTTAGGAATAATTACTTATAACTTTGTATCTTCCTAAATAGTTTATGAGGAACAAATATTTTGCTTTGAATGGAAATGGTTTCTAATATTTTGATGTTAATTTGTACTAAATATTTATTATTTAATGTAATCTTAGCAACATAGTGAGTTTTCTTATAAACACCAGCAATCTTTTTAGAATGATTTGTGAAGAAAGCAATTAAAATATTAAAAAATAAATATTTGTTCACTCGGCTCACTTTGCATTTTTCATCAACTCATTATTTCTTTTTTGAATTTAGGAAATTTACCTCCTTTCAGTGATTCTAGAAAGGCTGTTATAGAACTAGGATCTCGTTATCAGTGATCAGAAAACTGATGAAAAGATGTATGAAAATAGTTTTAATATTATATCCTCATACTAACAATCATCATAATTTAAAGTTCTTAAACTGTACTATTAAAATTTAATTTAAATACAACTATTTACCTTCTTAACATTTTCATTCTTAATGGTTTAACCTGCCTTTCTTTCAAAACTCAACAAAAACCTTTGTTTTCTAGATTCCTGCTTGATTCTTCGGGCCTTAGTTTTCAGTTGATGTTTGACCGTTTTCTCCCTATGATAATCTTATCCAAAATATTGGAGTATGTCATATCCTAGACATGCCCGCATATTTTGTCTTGTGGATACATAAGCAATTGTTAAAAGCATTCGAAACATGGAACATCCTTAGTTACTATATTTTTACAAATAAATGGATGTTTCTTTTGTTTTGTATAATTGATTCATCAGCCAGTGCTCTAAACTGAAAGTTTCATTCCACTCAGAAGTTTGCCTTGAAAAGGATATCCCCCTCCTTTTTTTGGAATGCATTTTATCACAGAAATATGAAAAAATAATGAGATATTCGTGTCAAAAAAATAGCATGATAATCTCAAAAAACGAAAAATAAAATAATATTGCCATTAAAAAATAAAATAATAAATTGTTGAGTCTAATAATTATTTTTGTTTATGTGAAAGAGCAATTAAAAGAACCACATAATTTGTTCAAATCCTTTCTGTCTTCTTGCATGTAGCGATACTATTTGTGTGAATATATGAATAGGAGATTGAAGTACATGCTCAGAATTCATTTCAATGGATCCTTTCTTCATAGAGCATTCTTTAATCTAAAGATA
The DNA here is from genome assembly GCA_013235015.1 of Araneus ventricosus. Taxonomy (NCBI): domain Eukaryota; kingdom Metazoa; phylum Arthropoda; class Arachnida; order Araneae; family Araneidae; genus Araneus; species Araneus ventricosus. Next base: position 57,073 of record BGPR01007927.1, on the reverse strand, counting down.
TTTAGTGTAGAGAGGGAATGAGATGTCTATAAATGTGGAGCTTTCTATGAAATTAGTCATATGAAAAACGAATAAAATAAAATAAGGTGATATTTCTCTATCATCTTTAGGATATTAGTTCTGGCCATTAACCCTATTTATAAATCATTATTTGAATGTTTAGTCTCTACATAGGAATCTTGATAGCCATAGTCTTATTAAATCAATGTTGTAAAAAATTATAATTTTTAAACTGTAATTTTCTACTGATTAATACATAACATTTTTTAAAAATATGGCTTAATTTCTAACTGTTAATGAAACAAGCATCTTCTAAGAAATAATAATTTTACTACATATTTAATATTAATTTGAAATATAAATATTTTTTTGAATCTAATTTATATTTAAAGATGTGCTCTCTTCATCTGGGTGTTTCTAACCAGAAGTTACTCATAAATGCAAAATCTATATTTTTGTTACTTTTGAATTGCAAAATATTTTTATTGTATTTTTGTAATTAATTATTTGTCATCGGATAATTTGTGATGTAAATGTGATAGCTATTAGTATGTCTTTTGAAAACAATACTTTTCATGTAATTTACTTATTTATGCTTTTTTCGGAAGCGGGAAATAAAAAAAAAAAAATGTTTTTCTCGAATTACCCAACATCAAAATTTTAATTGAAGAATTTGACTTGCTTATTAGTTTAGATAAGTTGGACATGTTAATAGATGTCTATAGAAATACGTCCACTTATTCTTTTAAGGTATAAACATTGTCTAAAGCAAGCAGAGTTATGGTTCATCTTTTTCTTTGAGCTTGCATCTAATTCGTATCCCACTCACGATGTGTTAATGTATAGCAGTTAGTATTTAGTGCATAGCAGTTTTCATTTGTTTTAGAAAACTTGTATCCCATTATGGTATGGTGTGGTATTTTTATATCTTCTTTATGTTGTTTTAAGTGCATTATTTTTAAGTTTGATTAATGATTGTAGTGCAATTTATATTTATTTCTGATGTCTTTTGCAATATTTAATGATTCATTTTCTTTTAGTATTAATGATTTTATTTGTGATAATTCTAATTTGGGGAGAGAATATTTGGTTTTTAGCTATAGTTAGGTAGCTTTATTTCATTTTAAGATTTAGGAATATTGCAATTTGTGATCGAATTTGTAAATTGCTGTTTTTTTATATATAACTTTAAGAAAATGTCTAAACTAGTGTTTCTTATGACAATCTTGTTCACTGATTTACTTTTTGATGCATCAAGTTTCTTCATTTCTTCTGGGAGAGGAAAAAAAGTTACACAACACAAAAAAAAATTTTTTGTACTTCTGAATATCATTTTTGAATCTTGAAAAATTAAAAAAATAATTTATCAATTTCTACATCCTATAATATGAAACAATTTTTTTTTTTCTGAACAGACATTTTCTAAAATAGTGCAAACTTGGGATTTGTTTTTCTAAAGGAATACAGCCGCTGTAATCTTGTGGCTATGCATTGCCTTCAGCACTGGAATGTTGGTTGGAAACACGATTAAACCTAAGCCTGCTCCTGTTTGTGTGCTTGTTGCATGTTAAATCTGTTAGAGTAAGCAACCTCCTTCTAGTGTAGCATGAAGTTTGGAAAATTATTGTTGAATTAGGCGTCTTCATCATCATCTGATTGCAGTTCAAAATTATGAGGTTATCACAAAATTGTCTTCACATAACTTTAAAACATGATGTTAATTATGATTGAGCTATAATTCTTAAAGAATAAACAAATGAAAATTTTTAAATTGCCTAGAATGTAGCAATTATGTCATAAGAACAGTTTTACAAAACACATTGAATCTTAATCCAATCAAATATAATTTTCTTTTCTTCTCCCTTTTAGATTGAATCTGCCTAATTGTGTTCTTGAAAAGACGTTTCTTTACTCTCATTTTGCTTAAAGTGCCAAATACTGGCCAATTATCTGCTAATATCAATTGAGAGAAGGGTTTTAACTCTCTTGGTCTTCAAGAGAATTTACTGCAACCATTTGTTGTGCTGTTTTCAATGTGAAGTTAACAAGCTTCAGCTGTATCCAAGATTTCATTTGCCCATGACTCTGCAAACATTGCTATTTTATGTTTAATTTGTGGTTTTTTTCCCTGTAATTTTTATTTCATCATTCATTTCTATTTAAAATCTGATGCTATATTATTATTTGAGATGTTTGTAATTTTTTTAATTTGATATTTTTTAATTAAAATTTTTGTAAGTCAAGTTAAATTAATTTTTCCTTGTTTGCTTCACTGAATTCATTTGTTCAATTTTTAGTTTTAAATGCTATTCAACTCAAACTCGTAAGTTTATATTTTTCTTTTATTTTTCCATTTAATTGGGTTTTTTGCCTTTAATATTCTTAATTTTTAAATTATAAAAGGTAAATAATAATAATAATAAAAAAATGCTGGATTGAGTGATTAAAGTTTACATTGTAGTAATATTTTGTACTCATACTCATTGTTTACATTCTGTAAATATGGTTTCATAGATATGCTTTAAAGCAATATTCTTTTTGCTTAATTTTTGAATTTCCTACCTAGATATTAAAGATGTAATATCTTTGGGTACTAGGATGTACGTGTTTATTTAAATTATGATTTTTGTTCCTAGATACCTCTTATTACTGTTTCATTAATGTGCTCTGTGTTTATGTTCTTTTTTTGTTATGTGGTTATGGGATTTCTGTTTACCTTTTTTTTGTATGAACAATTAACTTCAATTTTAATATTATCTTTGAATTTTTACTTAAATTTTACAGATAAATTGAGATAATTTGAAAAAATTTATTTGATTAATTTCAAGCCTTTAATTTTTTATTTATAATTTTTGAAATATGTGTCGGAAATTATTGGATTGCAGTGGCCGAGACGTGTATTGTTACCCATTAAAAAGCATTAAACATAATGAATAAACTCTAGAAAAGGTTTAACATCATCAAACTGAAGCTAGGATCGATCTTATTAAATTGAATTTGTAAAAGAAGTAATTCTAACAAGCATTCTTAATATGTTATGAAAGTCATCCTTTATAATTTAAAGTATTTTAATTATTTAAGTTAGCATAGTTATGAGTTAATATCAAGTGTAATTTCTTCTTCTGAGCTTCTTTATTGAAATACTGGAGTAGATTCCCTAATTGGAGCATATTTTGTTTTGAAAAATGTATTTATTCATAATTATTTTTCAAAGTTTTTTATTAATACTATTTTTATTTATAAAAATGGCTGAATCTCACGGACATTTTTGTGTTTTTATGTTGATATTTGTATTGTGTGATTATGTAGTTTTTATATTAAATTACTGCTTTTATGTTTCACAATCTCCAAAAGAAATTTTAAAAAACCCCTTTTAGTAATAAATGTAGGACTTTTTTTTTCTATTCCAGTTTAACTATATAAAATGTTATTCTCTCCTTAAAATTATTAAATTTTGTTTTTTTTATCGATAGTTTCAATCAAAATATACCATTAAAGTTTGTAAAAAAATGTGAAACTTGCTAATATCGGATAATTAAGTCTTTTTTTATATGTAGAAATATTTTGGATTGTTAATTTATATTTTCAAGAGATGACCTTGATTGATTTGGCAGTTCATATTTCATACCCATTTGTTGTATAATTATCAAGAGTGATAAAACCTTTAAATTGTAGTAATTGATTTTCCTGAGCTTGTTTTAGATGTTTAGGGCAATTGATTTTTATGAAACTGTTTAAATGTATTGCATCAACCGAAGATGATCTTATTTTTCCTTAATTGTTGTATTGGAGTAAAATTTGAAGGCGAAAATGAATTAATTGTGGCATATGTTTACATTAATAATATTATTGTTAATGAAGACTGTTGTTTTTGAAATGAATGAATTGGAGATGTAGATTTCTTTGAAATAAAGATAATAAAAAAGTGTTTTTATTATTTGTATCATGGTTTTCAATTTCTAGGAATTGATTATTAGTTCAATTTCTAGAAGTTTATTTCGATCATTTTAATTTCTGGAAATGTATACATACGTGTTCTTTCAGACTAAAGCACTGAAGATGACTTAGCAAATAAAGATGAATAAAACTTTTATATCACAATTTAACAGAAAAGTATGTTTCTAGTTCATTAGTATATTTAATGTATCAGGAGTATACTTTTTCAGATGGACAATCACAAAATGATTTTTATTTTTACTATAACCATCTAACTCCTTTCGGTATGAAATTTATTTTCTGTTAGCCCCTTTGATGGCAAGATTGTTTCCCAGGAATATTAAGCATGTTGTATTTCAATTAAATCTCTGTGTTTACCTGCTCTTTCTGATTCCCTGAGTCGGGTGTTTTCAAAGATTATATGGCATCAAACATTTAATCGTACAGTTTTCGAGGTCTTATGTTTGTTCTCTTTCTTGAAAGCGAGATCAACAGAAATCCGTGTTGGGAGAAGTAATCGGGGAATAACCATATTTGGTGCAGATAGTTTCCCGAGTATGCGGTTTTGATTTCTGAAGCTAAAAAAATTATATGTTCGCTATGAAGTAATGGAGTTGCACTGCAAGTAGTTTGCATAAACCACCGCCCCCCGCGCCGGGAGAACAGGAGGGGCAAGAAACCTTGGGTCTTTTTCCTTGTTAAGAAAAAAAAATTTTCCCCTTATTTTCAAAAGTGTTTTAGCGGTGTAGCGAAGGTAACTGGGGCCCCGGGGTAGAATATGATTTTTTCACCTCTAGCCATCGTCGGAGGTTGAGGAAGGTTAAATGGGGACTGGATCTTGTTGTTATTTTTTCATTACAGCGTGATATTTCAGTGAAAAATGACATGAATGCACTAATGTTTCGTCGCCATAGCGACTCCTGATAGTGGCGTCCAGGGCATCTACACTCTCCTTGTACCCCGATCGCTACACCACTGGAGTGATTTATTTTTATCCGTGGGAAATGGGGCCCAGCATGAGATCAGCTATATTTTAACATTTATTTTCTCTTAATATATAAAACTCGCACATTTTTATCACGTTAATCTAAATTAAAGAAAATGAATGGAAGTTGGATTGTCGTATGATTATGTGACGTGACCGGACAGCCGGGAAAATATTCCCGTCCTTTGGATTCACTACAAACCTGTGGTACGTGTACTCCTAGGTAGCACAACATGGTGCACCATATTGTACAATGCTGATCGATATTATATAATATTAAATGGTATTGTACAATATTGCGAATATTGAACAATATCTTTGTGCTACTGGGGGATATGCGAAATCAGAGTCGGTAATGGCAGAATTTTGTTTCCCAAGTTCGCGTGAAAAGTAAACGGGAAAGTCATGCAAGTCCCTAAAGCCGACTCTCGAAATAAGGAACCTGGTAACTGATTGATATTTGGTTTTCTAAGCTCCAGACATGTCATGTATGTCTTTATTTCAGCTCAATTTTATGAAACACGGCTCCATGAGACAAGCTCAAGGATCGCATTGAAATGTTCTTCCACTTAAATAGCTGATTATTACAAAGTGTCACTTTTAGCTATCCTTATTAAGTTAACACGAAATTATTACAATACTGGTTTCATTTGTTTTGACGTTGAGCTAATACTATTTTAAAGTTGGAATAACTTATAAAATCAAAAATAAGTCTTACAAATGTTACTAATTTGAGTCATTTGACTAATCTAGCCTAAGCCCTTAACGTTATTATTAAAAACTTCTTTGTGTTGACTGATGGTTGGGAGGTGATATGACAGTAGGGGATACGTGAAAATAAAAAGACTAATCAAGGAGTATGTGAGGGGAAAAAAGTCACCTAGCCAAAAATCACCTAGTTGATGGTTGGGAGGTGACATGACAGTAGGGGATACGTGAAAATAAAAAGACTAATCAAGGAGTATGTGAGGGGAAAAAAGTCACCTAGTCAAAGAGATCTAGCCTAAGCCCTTAACGTTATTATTAAAAACTTCTTTGTGTTGACTGATGGTTGGGAGGTGATATGACAGTAGGGGATACGTGAAAATAAAAAGACTAATCAAGGAGTATGTGAGGGAAAAAAAGTTGAGGACCCCCTTAAACTTCAATCATAATTCGTAAGAGGAGCGGGGGAGGCCAGATTTCAAACTGTGATGCATAGGAATGCCATCCTATCTGTTGATTGCTTAGACAAAACACAAGTGTCACTGTCATTTGATCGTTGCTCATTGAGTCTTGTAAATTTATCGTTTGTAGGTATTTGCTTTTAAGTATTGCAAATGACATTGGCTTGTTGCTCTTTATGTACATAATGTGAACACGACTGTATTAAGCAAAGAATAAGATTTGGGGAAAAATAAACGCAAATTAAACCTCATAATAATCGACATTGGTTCCATTGAAAACAAAAATGTTAAGTGACAGAAATGGAGAATTTTTTTATCGAAATCATTCCTATTTGAGACTTTTATTTTGATTCATTCAGGAAAACCGTTTCAATTTGTTCCAAGCTACTTTTTATTTTTGGTATGTTGTCCTTGCATCAAAATTTCAGATCTGAATCGGAGTTTGGACGAAATCGATCAAAAGGAAAAAGGTGCTATTCAGAAATGCATATTTTATTTTCTTCACTACATGACGAAGCTAAACACAAAACAGGTCTTATTGTGGATTTTCATGATTTGTGTCAAACTGAACGAACATTAGGTACTGTGCATCTTTATAAATTAGCTCGTCTTAACCCTTAAAGACCCTGTGTTACCTTTAAGCAACATACCCAATTTTGTCTTCTAAAATCTTGAGAATTGATTGATTGAGATGGGATTTTTAGCAACAAAGGCCATTATCCCCTAATAATTTTGAGAATAAGACTGAATCTCTAATGCCTGTTGTTGCCAATAGGATACATACTGAAATTTTTATTAAATCAATTTACAAAATATAGATGGCAGCCTGAGTGCTGATAAAAAAAATATATTGATGTTTTTCACTTGAGGCTGCATCTTTTCAGCTTTGTTTGTATGCTTGAGAATACCATATTTTATTCTACAATGTTGAAGGAAATTCCTTATCCGTATTATTATTTATTAAAATTCATCTGCGTTTGATGTTATAAATTTTAAAAAGGATTTTTTTTTTTTCTGAAATGAAGACCAGTGTTGTCAGTTGGTAACAAACTGTTTTTCTGCCATGAACCATACTTAAAAAAATATGATGCATCAAAATAGGATTTTTTAAGTATTTTCCCATGTTTCATTCAAGAAATAAAAGTCAAACATTTTAAAGTAATTTTTTTAAAAAAATCGTACTTTTAAGGGTTAAAACAGCCTTTCCTCACCTGGTCATATTAGCAAATTTTGCTTCACACCTCCCATCTATATACATCCGGAAAGAAATAGTAACATGTTTTTTCTGTTTGACGTGACCAATTTGTTAAGGTCGCTAGAGAATTAATATAATTTCAAGTTTTGCCAATTAAAGAATTAAAGGCATGGGGGATTCTGGCGTATTACAGAATAATTATCAATATTTCATCTAACTCCGGGTATCGTAGTAATTAAACTAATCAATATTTTGTAACTCATATTGGATATTACTGAGGTGCAATCATTTATGTATCCTGCTGTAACATATCACACTGGCTGCAGCATAAAAAAAAAAAAAACCAAATATAAAATTTTGTCAAAAAAAAAAAACACGACCCCCCCCCCATCTTCCTTTCCCACGTATAATTTCATAAAAACTGCAGTTACGAAGATGAAAGAGGGAGCAAGAGAATGCAACTGACAAGAGCTTTCTAACAAGGTATCAAAAGGTTAGGTTAAAAAGCAGTCTAAGTTTAGGGGCTTGAAAATCATTTTTTAGCCCCTAACTTTTAAGCTTTTTCAGCTGTCGGAAAAACTTTCAGTGCAAAAGTTGTTTACAATGATGAGGCGATAATCGTAAGAGAGTTATGGGGAAATAAAAATTTCAACCACCACCACGATTATTTCTTTTGAGCAGCATGGCCCATCTACCAACTCGGCCGAGATTTTCACCCTCCCTACAACATATTGCTTGCCCGTTCAAATACAAGAGAAGGGTGGATTTGGGTTCTAGGGTCCACGATTGATGAAGATCTGCAGAAATTTTCCCGAAGTCGTGTCACGAGAACCATTGCAATATTTCTATGAGGAATCTACCTAATATTAAAGTTTATGAAATGCCCCGAAGTGAGGAAATAAAGGTGCGTGTGAAGAGACTAATAAAGACAAAAAAATTTAGTAATATTGAATAGATTTTATTAGAGAATACATCAGTGGCGTAGCAAGGGTAAGTGGCGCCCGGGTCATAATATAATTTTTTCGGCCCTCCCCGTCATCATCAGTTACTTAGCTTGTATGAATGGCGCCCGGGGCATGGTAATTTTTTGCCCCATCATTCCATTTGAGTTTAAAAGTGACAGAAATGCATTACTGTTTTATCACTATGACCAGTGGCGCAGCGAGAATAAGTGTCATCTGGAAAACAATGATTTTTTTTATAACCTAGTTGTCATCAATGGCTTAACAAGTGTAAATAGCTCTAGGAGTGCTATTATCCCCCCCCCCTCATCTTATGACACACTGGCACATTTTGTGTTCGTAGAAACGTAAAGAATTTTAGATCAAGAATGCATTCCAGTGGCGTAGCGAACGGGGGGCAGGAGAGGTATAGATGCCCCTGGCTCCATGGAATCAAAACAGAAAGTAAATTTGGCATCTATACCACTCCTGTCCCCCGGTCGCTACGCCACTGCAGAGCCGAAGCCAGCGGGGGGCAGGGGCAATTGCCCCACCCCCGTCGGTGACCGCTTGTCCTTCTCCCCCGTCGGCAAGAAATTAAGACTTTCGTCGGCTAAAATCTTTGCGATTTCGGAAGATGTTGAGAGCAGGGTATCAAGGAATCTTATAATTTTAATCCCATCTTAAAGTTATTATATAATAAACGGTCGAGATAAGCGATTTGTGTCCGAATTTAAGGACTGATTAACGGGGTTAGGTCGACAGAATAACCGACATCCTTTTAAATTGTCCATTCGGCCTGTAATTTGCATCACATTTGAAAGAATAATCGACAAGGCGACAAGTGATTCAAACGTCGTATTTTGCCGACTGTTTTCTGTCGGTCGGTCGGTAGATCAACAAGACGGATGAAAATTTGTATCTTTTTTTTCCATCAAATGTTTCGATCACTTTCAGGCCTAATTATTAGGTAAAACTAAAGTATCTGTATTGCACAAGAATAAGACAATACAGAGCGATCACTTCTCTCAACTGCCATTTTTGTTCGACATAATGTTAGATATAGACATAATGTTTAAATAACCTCTATTAACGGCTACTCAAACCCCTCTGAGCAGTCGGGTTGGTCGCGCGTTCAACTTCAATAAAATACATTCCTTTCGTCTCTCAGACCGTGCACATTTTATTAAGAGGAAAGAAAAAACAAGAAATTCCTAAACTCGAAAACAACATCGGAATTCAGATAGAAATTAATCATTCCTTTCCTAATGTGAAGAGAAAAATGAATTTCGGATTCTACCGGGTTTGGGCATTGAAGAGTTCATTTGTGCCTTTCAGGTGCTGATTCGAACTCTGACAACAAATCTGTTGATATGGTTGCGACAATGAGTGAATAAAATTTTCAGCTCAACGACTTTAGGTAGAATTGACGATATCATTGCCTTTCCTCAATAACTACCGGCGAAAGAATTAGGGATATATTTTTACGATTTAAAAAAAAATTGAAAAAGTGACCTCCGAAAGAGCTGAAAGACTCAAGCAGAAACAAATTTTCTCCCTTTTCTAAAATATAATTAGAGAGAGATTTCGGATTAAGTAGTTTTTTTTTTCTTTGGATAATTTTTAAAATTAGCTTTATCAGAAATGGCGAATTAGTACTTATTTAAATAAGTATTTTGTACTCCCACTCCCAAGCATAATACCCTTTTATAGAGAGTTCAATTTTCCTCGGAACGGTGGATGACCATTGTAGAGAGATTTTGGTGTATTATATATGTACTAGCCGCCCTCTTCAACCGAATCTCAGATGCGTAATTTGATATTCATGGTTCAATTAAAAAAGATTTAAAACTTTTACTTTTTAAACTTCAAATTGTGACAGTCACTTAACCTGTGTTCTTTTAGTAGCTTTGCATCTGTTCTGTTCATTGTTTACATGAACGTCTCTAATGGAGTCGACTAACTGCATGTGTCATCTAACGTCTAATTTCACGTCGTCGGCACCTTTCTTATTCCTTATGCAAAAACACGCATTTGATTTCAGTATGAAAATGGCTCGACACATTTTACGTCTTGCAGCTTGCTAGCTGGATTAAAACACGCTGATGGAAAGAATTAAAACACAGCAATCATAATCATTGAACTTACTAAATATATTTCTAAATACAGTTATTACTTTAGAGAACTTTGTTTACAGATTTTACAGAAAAATTGATGAAACAAAAAATAAAGTAAAATCCAGGACATTACCTTAGCTTTCAACAACGCAATTAAATATTATTTGTGTAAACACTGGACACGGTTTGTATCAGATTGCAACAATGAAAAGTATCGTTGTAAATTATGCCTAAAAATATTTTTGCAAATTTATTAGAATTAGAGAAACAACAATACGGCAACTTAATTGATATTATTAAAAAAAGATGAGTTTGTGAATTTTCAGATGGTGGCTCGTACTGATCAAAAATTATATTTTAAACTTGCATGATAAACGTGGAACATTCTGATTGGTTAGCTATGCTTGCAAAGTGGCATGAATTGGCAAAATCGGTCCAGTTGTTGAGACTGGGAACTCAGTCAATGTCCCTTTCTCTTCTAGAGAATGTATAATGAAGTAGTGTTTTTGCTATTTTTCACGAAAATGAAGAATGGAGATGGGGAGGAAACCATTGACGATGTATCTAGGGTCGTTTCATATAAAATAAAAATTGGCGAAATCGATCCATTGGTTGGGGCTGAGGATTGGTCCTTTGGTTTTGCAAATTATTTTAAATATATAGACTAGCCGCCGTCAGCGGCCAACTGTTCGCCCGTAATATTAATAACTAGTAGCTTGCAACTTGGTGGAATAAATTGGCAAATTGGTGGTTGTAGAGACTAAGGGACTCCGCCAAAGTTTTATTTTGAGATATATTTCGAAAAATGGAAGGTGGTGGTTTGTAGACCATTGATGACATATCTAGGAGCCATTTGCACTTGCATCTGGGGAGTTTGGTGACGGGTCGGTTGAGCGAACTCCTCTCCTACCAAGTGTTGACTTGTGCTATCGTGCTGGGCGGGGCTACTTCGTGCGGTCTCATCAGAAGTTCCAGATGGCTTCGGCTAAGGCGGAAACTCTAACTGCATAATATCCAGACGTCATAAGTTTCCGTATGAATTAAAAATTATCGACATCGGTCCAGTGGTTGGTGCTGGGGGACTGGTCCACTGGGTTTGCCAATTATTTTAAACTTACCGCCTTCGGCGACCATTTTGTTCGCATTGAATCTTGAATCGTCTTATATTCATGGTTCCCCTAACAACGTAATTTTAAGCTTCAGATTGAGGTAGATATTTAATCTATGTTCTTTTAGTGGCTTGCACCTCTTCTGATCATTGTCTAGATGAATGTCCCTATCGGAGTTAAATAACTGACCATGTCATGTAACGTGTAATTGCACGTGTCGGCTCTATCTTCACTTTGTTATTCTTCTTGCAAAATCTGCATTTGATTTCAACATTAAAATGACGCAGTACATATTATGGCTAGCGGCATGTTAGATGAAAAAAGAATTAAAAGGTAGCAACCATAATCATTCAGGTTACTGGATATATTTCTTAATATTCGTAAATCTCAGAGAGATTGGTTTACAAATTCCAGAAAAATTTTCATGAAATAAAATATGAAAGCAAAATTTATTAGGGTATTACCTCATCTTTCAACAATGAAAGAGAAATACACAATTAAATATTTGTTTAAACTATGGAAAAGGTTTGAACTGCGTTGCAACAATGAAAAGGATTGTTGTAAATTATGCCAAAAATATTTTTCAAATTTATTTTAGAGGAAAAAACTTCTAAGGCAACTTAATTGATATCACTGAAAAGGTAATTTTTAAAACTTTCAGATGCCGTAAGTATAATTTTTGTGCTGTAATATTTTCGGAAAGTATTAAGGAAAAACGCCAAAATTTCGCTTCATTTTTAATTAATTAAAATTCTAATTAAAATTTCCTCCAAAGGGTTCCAAAGTGCACATTCTCACCCTCCAAAGTAGGTTTGTGCCAAATATCGTAGCCCTAGGTCCAGCGGTCTGCCCTGTAGAGCATCAACACACACGCACATTCTTCTTATTATTAATAGAGATATGTGGATATACATTCATAGGTTTAAAATTTGTTAATAATTATTGCCACTTGTTTCAGCTATTATTTTATTTTGTAATGAAATTCAGATAATAATCTGATTTCATTTCCTAAGAGACTTGTTCATAATTCTTCGTTTCCTAATTTTGCTTGCCTTTCAGTCATACAATTCTTACTGCACCGACATTACACAAATAGCTAATTATTCCAAATAACCAGTGGCGAATCCAGGATTTGGGTCTGGTGTGGGGGGGTGGCTGCGGTATAAAAAGTTTTGTATCGTCGTGACGAATGTCAAATCTTATGGCTTATGTAAACCAAAACACTTTAACTTTACAGACTTTACTCACCTGACAATAAGAATCATAACGAACACTACAATACTTTCGATAATTTAACAAAAAACACAATGAAATAGCTAGCAAAAACGTGTTTTTGACTGTGTCAACGCTGCAAATAAGAGTGGAATGACTACAAAAGTGGAAAATCTTTCGAGCCTGTCGAAAACCAGGAAGAAATGTTTTCACTTTTTTTAAAGGGAGATTAAGAAAAAAACAGTTGTTGTGATTTTAAATAAAATAAAAAATTCTGGTCAAACTCTGGGCGGAGGGCAGCAGCCCGATAGACACCCCCTGGATTCGCCACTGCAAATAACGAATTAATATAAATAAATGCGCTAATTAATACTTAATTACCTTTAATTAAATATGAAACTAATTATTATGTGTTATTTAGAAGCTACCTAAATTAGAGAAATTTTGCTTGCCTCCCCCCGTCGGAAAATTTATGGCACCGCCTCTGCGTCACTGGAATACATTCTTGGTCTAAAATTCCTCATGTTCTCGCGAGCGCAAAATGTGCCGTGTGTCAAAAGCACAGCGTCTAAAAGTTTTTTCTTAAATCCAAGAAGTCATTTTTCAGTGTTAGAGTAATTAATGCAACTCGAATAGAAGAAGACTGTACAAAGAAAAACCAGGTATAATCCGGATACTAAAATGCATCATAGAAAGTTTAACCGCGTTTTTTTTTCACACCATTTCCTATTTTAATAGTGTTTCCATTTAATTTTTCCAATTTTAATTTTTCTTTTCACAACCTCTTTCTTCTATATACAACTTATAGAATTAAATGATTGCAGGCATTTTACTAGATCTTCAAAAATCTCAGAAACCCGTTATCATTAAGCGTGGAATTTCTGCGTTTTCCCTTTTCATTAGAAGCACCAAACACATGTTCTATATGTTAAAGTTAATGAAGTGAGAAGACAGAATGCGTTGGAATTCCTGTTGCTAAGGCAACGTTTTGCATGCTTCAATTATTTTCTACCACAATTTGCCCTTTACGCTCACTGAGACACTGGTGTTTGGGAAATACCAGGACGTGTTTGAAATGGCCGAATATTATGCGAAGAATTACTCCTGATAAATTTTTGTGAGTATTACCTCAATATACATTATTTTAAAATCTCGATCTACCGAATCCCTATTATCCAAATCTCGTTGTTATCGTACTTATTATTTTAATAGTAATTATTTAAGCAATATTTGATTCTAAATTTTAAATTCATTTTAATTTAAATTTCAGCTTTATCTAAATTATTATTATTAGTTAACTACCAGCCGCCTTCGGCGACCAACTGATTCGTTTAATTGTGTCAATCAACTTTTAAAAATACAATTTAATTAATTTTTTGTAAGCTGAAAGCATTAATTGCTACAGGAAAGAGTGTTGGACAAAATTACTCTCAACAAATAATGAGATTTAAGAAGATTATTTTTATTTTGGTCAGGTATAACCAGTGGTGTAGTCGTAAATTAAACAGTACGGAACACTCTGATATGGGTGGTATTATTGGGGGTGGGGGGGAAAGAAAAATACTGTTAAAAATATATTTTTTAAATATATGTTAATTTTAAATACTAACTTAAATTACAAAAATTACACATTATATAAATAATTATAGGACACAAACAGATAACAGAGACGAAAAGATGGGCATAAGATCGTAGCTAAAAAGTGAACCTATCAAAAATAATGGAAAAACAGATTCTTAAAATTGCTTTTCATAGAATGTAAAAATAAATAAACCCGAATCTATGAAAGTTCCAAACTTTAATTTCAAATTATGGTAAAAACCAATGGATTAAGAAAACTGGCCATGCAATGGAAATTAACTGCATTTTATTACAACAGAAGGAAATAAAGTTACAATGATATTTAAAAACCAGTTTTTTAAAAATTTGCTAAAATTAAAGACAAAATATCACAACAATAAAAAGTGTTTCTACGATCATTTTCTTCTGACTGTGGTAATTTTTCTGTTTAGTGAAGTCAGTACTATTTGAAATATTGATATAATTTTTGTTTATTCAGGCAATTGTTATAGTCTTTGACTCTATTGGGCTGAGTAATAATTCATATGCGCTTTTTTTCCAAATTTAAAAATGCACGCAAAAATAAAATGAATTGGCAATATTTTATATAACATTATTTGAAAAGAAATTAACGCTCTACAACAGCGGTTCCCAACCTATGGGCGGTGGCAGTGGCGTAGAGAGGGTAAATGGCGCCGGGTCATAATATGAATTTTTCGCCCTTTCCCGTCATCATCAGTGGATTAGCATGTGTAAATGGCCCCCAGGACAAGGTATTTTTTCGACCCCTCCCCGTATTTAAATTTAAAAGGTGGAATAAATGTTTTAACGTTTTGCAAACATTGCCAGTGGCGTAGCGAGGGTAAATGGCGCCCGGGTCATATTATGCTTTTTTCGCCCTCCCCCCCTCCCGTCATCATCAGTGGATTAGCATGTGCAAACTATCCCCAGGATAAGATATTTTTTCGACCCCTCGCCGCATTTGAATTCAAAATGTGGAATAAATGTTTTAACGCTTTGTAAACATGACCAGTGGCGTAGCGAGGGTAAGTGACGCCCGAATCATAATATGATTTTTCTACTC
>BGPR01007927.1:26107-41743 GCA_013235015.1 Araneus ventricosus | reverse complement strand
TCTCCAGTCGTCATCAGTAGCATAGCAAGCGTAAATGATGTCTGGGCGTAGTTTATTTTCAACCCCTTCATCATATTTCGCTTTAAGATGACATAAGCTCAATAATGTTTTGACTCCATGGCACCCCTAAATCTGTCGCTCGGGGCATCTATACCCCTCTTGCCCCCCCTGGTCGGATAGCGTATCAGTGGGCCGCGGTACATAGTCTAGAGTCGAAGGCATTGGCTCTACAGGGCAACCCGGCTTTTGAGACCTCTCGGTCCCTTTTCGCAGTTTGGATGGTTGCCGTAGATAAGGAGATCAACCAACACATTCCGCAGGACCCCAAGAGCCCCTCTGCGAGGACCGCCCCCCAACAGCTTTATTGAGTAGAAGGAATGATACAGTTTAATAAAAGTCAGAAATACAATTACAGTTTACAGTTGGTTTTACTTTGCTGGTTCTATATGCAGCCTCCTCAAACAAAGTGTGAGGCCGTTATAGACTGTAGTTTTTTATTACAGATTGGTATCCTTTTTTTTTATGTTATAAAGGTATTTCATTACTGAGTTGAGGGTAGAAAGTAGTTTTTTTCATTGTATTAAATAAACATAGAGAAATATTGAATCACTAAATAATAAAATAATAAAGTTTGTATCAATTTAAAGAGTAGATAGAATTGATTTGATTGAGGTAAGAAAGAAGTTACAATACATTATATTCATACATTGACATATACTGAATAGTATACTATTTTAAATGGGGTAATTCTTATCAGCTGGTCAACCGTTGATATTTGATTAAAACGAATATAGAGAATATTTAAAATTGTCATTGTTACTAAACATTAAGACAAATAACATTAATTGGTTAATCATATTAAGGTGTATTGAGAATTGGTTTAACTAAGTATATAAACATTATATAAATACATAATGTTTAAGTTATAGTATAATATATAAGCATATATTAGCATTCACCTTTCATAAACTAAGTTACTAAACTATTACATTGGTGCATATGTTTATATTTACGATAAATACATCTTTATCTGACTATTCAGTTCAGAATAATGCTTTGGTTTTTTTACTATGGATGGAATGGCCGCGATACACACACACATTTTGCAGTATTTTTGAGCAAAAAAGTATTAATTGATCAGAGTGATTCAGGTGAAATGCTATTTGATAAACAAATAGAGATTATTAGTTATATATTATTCATACATAGGATAAAGAATTGCAATGCTATTGATTTTATAAGAAATATTTAAGCATTGGCTGTCTGCAATAGTACTAAACGTGCAAGGCGCACAACATTAATTGGTTAATCAAATTAAGGTGTATTGAAAATTGATTTAACAAGTATATAGATATGGTAATATATACATATTTATTATACATTTCACCTTTCATAAACTGGAGACAAACTATTTACATAGGTGCAGCTATGTTTATATTTACGATAAAGAAATACATCTTTATCTGACTATTTAAGGTTCAGAATATTAGCACGGTTTACTATGGATGGAATGGCCGCGATACACACACACATTTTACGAGGACATTATTTTGAGCAAAAGAAATATTAATTGATCAGAGTGATTCCAAGGTGAAATGTATTTGATTGTAAATAGAGAAATTATTAGTTATATATTATTCTTACATAAGATACAGAATTGCAATGCTATTGATTTTATTAACTAAGAGCCAATTGATATAATAATGCTTAAATAGGGAATATTAATATGTGGCCATTTAAAATATGCAGCATTGTTACTACTTAATCGTATTCAAGAAAGATTTTCTTTCAGACTTGGGAAGGGCATATTTACAAGTAAGAGGCATAATTATAGAGTTATTACCCTTATTTTGACCTGGTTTATTTTTCCAGTTTGGTTCCCAAACCCAAAATGACAATGGATGTATTTGTTCATTTAGGTTAAGTGAATCTCGAGGATGACTGGGAGACCTAGTCTGTGGAAGGTCCGTGATGAGGTTTCATTTTCCATTAGAAAGTTCATCATGTTTGAAGTCAGTCGGGACTGATTATTGTTTAAGAAAGCTTCCTTCCAGTGTAGAAGGTTGGTGAGTGTAATATAGGCATACTGTACTCTAGCAGAGCACCATTGTAACTTTGGAGGTCTCTGATTGGACAAGCGAATCTGATGGAACTATGCTTTGTTGTTTGTTTACATTTGACCACGACCTGCCTTATTCTTTCAACTAGCGATAGCGAAATGTTCTTTGTGTAATACGCCATGGCTATTCAGAATTCCAATCTTCCCCCTTCTTTTGTAAACGAAGTTGTTAAAATCGTTAAAGATGAAACCATCGTTCGAAGCAACCTTAAAAGTGTTTCAGATGTGTATTCTTGGATAGAAGAATATGGAAAAACTTTAAACAAGATACGCGTGTCTCACTGTTGATGCGGTGTGCAGAAGAGTGGCGTCAGATTCGCTTGTCCAATCAGAGCCCTCCAAAGTTACAATGGTGCTCTGCTCGAGTACAGAATGCCTATATGCCCCCCGGTCGGATAGCGTATCAGTGGGCCGCGGTCCGCTAGTCAAGAGTCGAAGACATTGGCTCTACAGGGCAACCCGGCTTTTGAGACCTCTCGGTCCCTTTTCGCGGTTTGGATAGTTGCCCGTAGATAAGGAGATCAACCAACACATTCCGCAGGACCCCAAAAGGCCCCTCAACCGAGGACCGCCCCCCAACAGCTTTATTGAGTAGAAGGAATGATACAGTTTAATAAAGTCGAAGATACAATTACGGTTTACAGTTGGTTTACTTTGCTGGTTCTATATGCAGCCTCCTCAAACAAAGTGTGAGGCCGTTATGAGTGTAGTTTTTATTACAGATTAGTATCCTTTTTTATGTTATAAAGGTGAAATTTCATTGGGTAGAGAAATTAGAAAGTAGTTTTTCATTGTGTATTAAATAAACATAGAAAGAAATATTGAATCACTAAATAATAAAATAATAAAAGTTTGTATCAAATTTAAAGAGTAGATAGAATTGATTTGATTAGGTAAGACGAGAAGTTACAATACATTATTCATACATTGACATATACTGAATAGTATACTATTTACATTGGAGTATTCTTATCAGCTGGTCAACCGTTGATATTTGATTAAAACGAATATAGAGAATATTTAAAAATTGTCTGCAATAGTACTAAACATTAAGACAAATAACATTAATTGGTTAATTATATTAAAGGTGTATTGAGAATTGATTTAACTAAGTATATAAAGATTATATATAAATACATAATGTTTAAGTTATAGTATAATATATAAATATATTATACATTCATCTTTCATAAACTGAATATTAAACTATTTACATTGGTGCAGCTATGTTTATATTTACGATAAGAAATACATCTTTATCTGATTATTAGGATTCAAGAATAATGCTTTGATTTGTCTAAGGAAGGAAGGATCGCGATACACACACACATTTAACAGACATTATTTTGAGCAAAAAGAAATGTACAATGGAATTCCCATTATTAATTGATCAAGAGTGATTCAGGTGAAATGCTATTTGATTAACCAAATAGAGAAATTATTAGTTATATATTATTCATACATAAGATACAGAATTACAATGCTGTTGATTTTATTAACTAAGGAAACCCGAATTGATATAATATGTAAATAGGGAATATTAATATGTGGCCATTTAAAAATAAGACACTTATTGTTACTACTTAATCGTATTCAAGAAAAATATTTTCATTCCGACTTAGAAGAGTGCATATCGTACAAGTAAGAGGCATAATTATAGTGTTATTACTATTATTTTGTTCTGGTTTATTTTTCAGTTTGGGTCTCAGACCCAAAATGATGTGGATGTATTTGTTGATTTAGGTTAAAGTGAATCTCAAGGATGACTAGGGAGACCTAGTCTGTGGAAGGTCCATTGATGAGGGTGTCATTTTCAATTAGAAAGTTCTTCATGTTTTGAAGTCTAGTCCGGGACTATTATTCTTTAAGATAGCCTTTTTGCAGTGTAGAAGGTTGTTAGTGCTGGGTTTTGAAAAACGCCTTTGCTTTGTGTGTGGGCAGGTGGTGGCAAAGTGCAATGGATTATCAGTTTCACCGCAGGAGCATTGGTCTGAAGATCTAAGATGAAATCTTTTAAGGTAGGACGTGAATGGGCCATGTTTAGTAGGGAACATTATTTCTCGCCTATCCCAGTTTGAGGTTCAAGAAACGTCACTTATGTTTTGCTTTATAAATAATATATTTTTGATCCTTTTACAGTAAGCTTTTCTAATTACTGACGTATACGCGCATGTGCCCGCCGCACAACCAATAAGGTTGGGAACCGCTGCTCTACAAGATTTTAAGCCTTGATTTTTTAAAATTTTATTGATTTTTGTGTATTTTCAAATAATAAAAATGGAAAGTGAACTGGACAAAACTGATCGTTTTCGGCAACATTTGCTTTATGCATTTAATCGAAGTGTTACGATTGCCGAAGCGACTCGCGGCATTTGTGCTGTGTATGGAAGAAGGAGCAATTTCTTAATATAGTGTCCGCCATTAATTTTAGCGCTTCAAAATCAAAGGAACAAAAAAAATGAGGAGTGATTGAACCCATTTCTACATCATATGACCAGAGGAATTTTTTGAAAACTAAATTTTAAATAAATTTGAAAAAAGCTCCGAAATTATTACTCAACCAATATATAGTTACCAATTGTATTTTTAATAATACTCGTCTTAGGTTCTAATATCCTGAGAGGAAGCAATGAGAAAAATTGCTGCTCTAACAATATTAGGATCTGCAGCGTTTTTTCTTACATGTGATTGGTACTGGATGTCAAAACATTTGGATAAAAATTTCACAAATGGTAAGAATGGTAGTAAGTTCATTTTTAGTGGATAGTTTTGTAAAATAGCATGGCACCTTTAGTCTAACAACACTGTAACGCGATAAAGTTATGATATAGAGCAAATCATACATAAATTGCACAATATCATCAAATATATTTGTATTACTAGCCGCCTTCGGCGACCAACATGTTCGACGGGAATATGATTTCAATTGAATCTTGTATCATTTTATATTCATGGCTGCTTTAACAAAGTAATTTTAAACTTCAGATTGTGGTAGATATTTAATTCATGTACTTTTAGTGGCCTTGCACCTGTTCTGTGTCTCTAATGTAGTCAAAATAATGTAGTAATGTCTGACCATGCCATGTAACATTTAATTACACGTTGCCGGCGCCATCTTCACTTTCTTATTTCTCTTGCAAAATATAATTCGATTTCAACATTAAAATGGCGTAGCACATTTTATGGTCAACGGTATATGAGCTGAATTAAAACATGATGAAAACCAGCGGGAGTGGTCTCCCCTAAACTTTCTCGTGTACTTTCTAAGTGGAGATTCGTCAAAATCTCGAGTTCGAATTTTTTTTGACGATTACAATACTTTCTTTCTGTATACTTCGTATACGAGAAAGTGAAACAAACAAACCTGAAATCAAATATCTGTTGCCACGTTTCAGAAAAATATTACTTTGAAGCAGGTGCGATAAAATAGGCAATGCAATGAATAAATACTAAAGCGAAAATTCTGCTTTGGAATTGAATTCCCAAGAAAACAATTTATACTACCACAACCGTAACAATTGCAAAAGCGCGTAAATAAAAGATTTGCTGAAATAATGAGATCGGTTTAAATTTTATTTACAACAATAAAAAAATTGTTACAATTTGAAAACATTATTTATTGTTGTAAATAAAATTTACAACAATAACAGATTGCTACCAGTACTTTGCGCATAAGAATCGGATTAAAAGAAATTGAATATACAATTTGAACGCCCTTTTCGACGAATTTGGCCCAAAATTTTTTACGGACCTACATTCATGACGATAAAACTGTGTACCAAATTTTATCCATCTAGCTATTCAAGTTTTTGAGTTATAGTGTTCACATGACCGCGGACATACAGATAGGCAGACTTCCCGTTGACGGATTTTGTCCAAAATTTGATAGAAACCTACAAATTATATTTAAAGACTACATACCAAATTTCATCCCCGTAGCTCTAATAGTTTTCGAGTTATCGTGTTCACAGACAGACAGACATGATTCCAAAATTGTGTTTTTCGGACTCAGGGAGGTCTAAAACGTGGAGGTTTGTCAAAATCTCGAGTTCGAATTTTTTGACGATTACAATACTTTCTCTTTGTTTACTTCGTATACGAGAAAGTAAAAAGAATGAAAACATTGCAACTATAATCATTCAGCTTATCGGATATATTTCTTAATATACTTAATATCTCAGAGAGCTTGGTTTACAGATTCCATAAAAAATTTGATGAAATAAAATATGAAAGCAAAATGTATTAAAATATTATCTCAACTTTCAATAATTAAAGAGAAACACGAAATTAAATATTTGTTTAAGCAATGAAAACGGTTTGAATTGCGTTGCAACAATGAAACGTGTTGTTGTAAATTATGCCAAATTTTTTTTTTAATTTATTAAAATTAGAGGAAAATTTGTACGGCAACTTAGTTGAAATCATTGGAAAGGTAATTTTTTGTACTTTCAAGATGGCGGAAAAAGATTTTTGTCCCTTAATATTTTCGGAAGTTAAGGAAAACGCCAAAATTTTTCTTATTTTTTACTTAATTAAAATTCTAACTAAAATTTCAAAAAGGGCTCCGAGGTGCACATTCCCATCCTCCAAAGTATATCTGTGCCAAATTTCGTAGCTCTAGGTCCGGGGGTCTGACCTGTAGAGCGCCAACACACACACATTCTCCTTTATTATTAGTAGAGATTAGAGTAACCTACACTGCAAGATTTTTAATTTTCAGCTGCAGTAGTCGAATTCGATATGAATGAGAATAAAGAATATAGGGAAAATAATTTCTAAAGATAATTTCGAACAAATTGTAAATAAAATTAATTAAAAGCTGCTGTTTTTTGTTTAAAATTTATTTATTAAAAAGTTTTCTTACTTCGAGTCAAAAATGAAATAAGTAAATAATTTTTATTAAAGACTTATCTATTATTTAAACTTAATTTTAAAAAAGACCCTACAAAATGTGATTCATTGCACGGTGTAAGTTAAATAATTAAATGTCCTATGAGGTTAAGGCAAAAGCTTGCTCCTTCGCTATTTTCGATGACATAAGAACATGTGAGCATTTGAAGAACCATAAGTTTCAGGAGCGTCGTTTAGTTTAATTATATTTACGTCCCATTTTGAAGCAACCCGACGGCTGTTTTGCGATGGACCTCCCAATTTTGAACCGTGGACAAATGATGGGGATGATACATGAGCTGGCACCCCTCTCATCAAGCTTCTTTACCACACCAGCGGGCGAATGTTTCAACCACGGTGTCCAATTTAGCGTGCATCAATTCCGCATGCAAAGTGGATCTTCCGTGGAATCGGGTTTCGAGTCCGGAACCCTCCGACCTCGAAGCCGAGACATGCAACCACGGCCCGTTTAACGAACGCAAATTCTTTACGGGTAGAATCCTTTGTTTCGAGACAAGCAGCGCTAGATAGAATTATTTTTAATTTCTCAAGTTCTATTTGTTCTCCCGTTGGTGTGGTGCGGAACTTTGGAGAGGAGGTGCCATCTCAGGTGTCGTCCTAGTCATCTGAGAGCGGTTCAAAATTACGAGGTCTGTCTCAAAATATCGCTCGTGTTGCTTCAAAGAGGGACGGACTAAACTTAACTGAGATTCTAACTTTTTAACTCGATGTTTATTAATTCTACTTACAATTAATTACCATATCATGCCTTCCTTATAATTAAAAAATTATTTCTAACAAGTGGAAGTTTTCTCCCTTCGACTGTCTGGCACACTTACACCATATGGTGCGGTTTTTTTCTCGCTTAGCTTCGGTTTATAGTGAAGAAGATAGAGTGCCCATTTTGGCCATCTTTCTTTTGATCGATTGAGTCCAAAATTTGATCACAAATCTACAATTTTGGTGTCAAGAACAAAGGCCAAATTTTATTTATCTAGCTTGTTGCGTTTTTGAATTATATAAAATAAAGATTAAACTGGTAAGAATAATTCGAAAAAAAACCCGTTAATTTTAAATTAAGTGTTGTTAAGAATTATAGCTTTAGGAATTCAACAAAAAATTTGTAATTTGTGTCTTAAAAATATACATGACCTTTTATTTGTTTTTCTTTTCAGCGAGTGAATCTTCTTTATTAAAAACAAATTGTGAAACAGCAGTAAATGAAGCCGTTTCTCTTTGTAAACAATGTACTCTCTTGATGAAAGCTAAGGTATGTAATGGAGGCCATTTTTTATGAATATATTAATTATAAATTTCGATTGCTGTTCTCACACTTTATCATGACAATATGGCAATATGACAATTACTAAGGGTATGATTTCTAACAAGAAAATAGAAGTATTCTCACCTTCACTATCTTGTATCTCTCAAGAAACATTTTTCCCGCCGACAGATTTATTCCAAAATTTGATGCAGATCTTCAGCTGTGATGTAAAGAAAATTAGTCGAAATTTGCCAACCAAGTGTGTTGAGATTTTCAATTATCATGTTTACATGCACACAGATAGATAGTCAGACAGAGAGTCTAACCTTTGATGGATTTAATCCAAAATTTGATATAGAACAACAATTTTGGTCAAAAAACCATATACCAAATTTCATCCATCTATCATTTGTGTATATGTTACGATCATTGTTGTGTATATGCTACAGCCAATGTGGTAAATCGGTTATTAGATATAGTAACCTTGGTAATTAATAATAGCATTTTTCATGCGGTAATTATATATAATGACCGGTTATTATATATATATAATAACATATTTTCTACACTGACCTTAACATATGTATCGTAATATTTTAACCTAAATGAAGCTCAGCGAATTATACAGGAAATTTTTAAATAATTGGAAAATTGATAACTGTGGAATAATATTGTTTGATGTTGGTAATTGAAAATAAATTTTGTCACTATCAATCTCAAATTCTTCATCATTGCATGTGAATTTCGGATTCATTTCAATAAGGAACACTATATTCTCTATGCTTTGTTTAGTATTGTCTGCAACAGGTGGTAAGAAGCTTTCCGAATTATAAGCACTTTCTTCCCGGATAACGTTAATGAGACAAATTTACGGAGAAAACAATAAATTGAAATTTGTAAAAATATTTTTGTGATATTGTCAATTGATTGTTGGCATTAAGATTGATTTTTCTAATTAGGACACATGGATTCTTTCACATCAGAACTAAAACCTTAATAAATAAATTTTTAAATACATAATTCTCTGTCTATATATATTTTGAATTAGACTGTAATATGCTAATAGAAGCAATGGAAACCGTAAGCTATTTTTTAAATTAATAGATGAATGATTTTTAAAAGTTCAAATGCCCAAAAGGAAATTATTTGAAAAATTACCCGTTTATAGTGTTCATATATTATTATTTTTTGTACGCCTTATTTTCGTTTGTTGTCTGAAAAACACATCCTTCTTATGTTTCTAGAGTACCAGAACCAAATCCATCAGCTTGGATTCATCCGCCAAGACGAATTTAGAATCCATAAAGATGTATGGAAAAGTGCCTTCCATCAAAAAGTATCTCACAATAGGAATTCCAACTGTTTCACGCAAGAAGGAAAACTACTTACACCAGACGTTACAATCGGTGATTGACGGCATGGATGATATTGAACGAAGTAATATTACTATTCTAATTCTCTATGTTGATGCAGATGCCGATGTCAGAAGAAAAAGGGCAAAGGAAACAGCTTACAAGTTTGCCAGCAGTATAAAATCTGGTTTGTTGTTGCTGTATCAAATTCTACCTGAATATTATCCTGAAGAGAATATAACTAGAAGAACATTCAATGATTCAGTAGAAAGAATAAAATGGCGATCAAAACAGGTTTTAGATTTTGCTGTTCTGCTAACGTATTCTCAGAATCTTTCTGAATACTTTCTAATTCTAGAAGACGATGTGGTAACGACGCCTCATTTTGTGACGTCCATTAGGAAATTTGTTCAAGAAAAGGGGAATTCTGACTGGGTGTCTTTGACTTTTTCTAGTTTCTTTATCATTGGGAGACTGTTCAGAAACCAAGACCTGAATAAACTTAGAGAATTCCTAATTCTGTTTCACTTCGAAAAACCTGTAGATCTTTTGATCATGCAGTTTCTAGATCTCCTAGTGCCTAGCAAAACCATCGTAACTCGTAGAATACCAGGACTCTTCCAGCATATTGGTTTGTTTTCGTCCCTTGAAGGTAAAGTGCAAAAGGCCAAAGATAGAAGTTTCACAGGTGCTTCCAGAGTGTATCATTTCGATAACCCACCTGCTGACATCATTACCACTTTAGGGGTTTATAGAAAGCATTACCCGGAGCTATGTTACTACGATTCCAATAAGTTCTTTTGGGGAAGTGCTCCCAAAAGAAATGATACATTTGACGTGATTTTAAGAAAACCTGTGAAAATAAAAAAGATTTTTGTCAGTTCAGGCTTGGCAACACACAAAGATGATATCATTAAGTATGCTGAATTAAGAGTGGCTCCTCTATTCGATAAGATGATAACTGATAAAAGGGCAGCATGTACAGGTTTTTATACAGTTGCGTATTTCGAAAAGGGAAAGGTTGACATTTCATCTAACGGAACGTTTAAGTCTGAGATTCAGTGTATTAGAATTGCATTCATAAAACAGCATTCTAATTGGGTACTTATCAACGAAATTTCAATTGATTCAGAACCAAGTCCTTGAATATCTTAGGGTGGTTTCGAAATTATCATATTTTTATAGGAACTTATTCCTAAGGGCATTTAGGGAAAATTCTACTGTTTGTAAAATTGCATTACAAATGTGAATTAAATTAACTTTTGCCAAATACTGCTAATCGGGTATGCTATCCATGTCTTAAAAAATAGGAAATTAATATTGTATTTTTGATTTATGGAAAAATGGAAAGAAATTCCCGCTAATCCTGCATATTAAAACTGCATTTTTTAAAACTCCTAGCAAAATATTTTACATTGCGAAGTCAAAGACTCGAGACTCCATAATTTCTGCGGCTCCCACTCTTTTGGTTGCAAACCTGTTCATCGTAATCCCTCACTTCTCAAAATAGAATTTCTCTCTTCGGAAACAAAATTTCTGTCTTCAAAATTTAGTTTCAGCATGTTTCCTCCAATATGTCACTAACCAAGATACTTCTCGGTTAGTGACATATTGGAGGAGGTAAGTCTAAATCTTTGAACCGCAGCTAAATCCAACTCTCAAAAATATGAAGTTATGTTATTGAATATAGTCTTTTTAAATTGTCTATCTACGTTATTTAAGAATGTGAAAATTCCCTCTTTTTTGTATTAATAAAACTGTCCTTTTTTCAAAAAAATTAAAATAATTATTATCATTATAAATATAAAGGAATTAACTCATTAAAAATTCCATCATTCTTTTGCTTATAATTTTACTCTACACATGCATTCAATATTTGTGATTGATATATCTGTGTATGTAAATGTATGAAATATGAATTTCTGGTAATTGAAAATAAGTTGAAGGTATGTAATTTTATTATTAGAAATATCGCCTTTTATTATTGACATGAAAAGCACAGATTATTAATAGACTCTTACTGATTCCAAAAATGTAAAAAAAATTATCTAATATCTTACGATAGCAGTTATATTCAATTATTATTATATGTAAATAGTACATTTAAATTCCACTACATTTCATAAAAGCATTTGTTTAACAGGAAGGAAGATTATTTTTGAAAAGAAAAGTACAAAAAAGTGCATTAAATAAAGATAATTATTTTAAATTACATATGCCTTTGCATGTGTGAACATGCATGTTTGAATAGTACTCGGAATTACATTTTCAGAGGTAGTTATTTTCTGAATGAAGTCATTGTTAGTTATTTTCTATAGTAATAAATAACAACCCATATGTAAATAATGCACTGAATAAAGACAGTATATATCCTCTGTTGAAATTCACTACATTGAAAGCTGTCATTTCTATATTCTTCTTTTTCAAGATTGTTTTAATTATTTTCAAGGTCTGGCATTTAGAATTTGATTTACATAATTCATTTACATATATCCTTTCAAATTCCATTTTAATATTTTCCATTTTCAAAGGTATTTCTGAAGCAGTTATGGGTAAAGACAAAGCTGAAAATGCAGACGTAACTCCAATGTATGTTAATTCGCACTTCGAAGAGCTGGACACTAAAATCTTCGACATGAGTAAATACCATGACAATATGGTCATCAGTTGCAAAGAAGATAAAATGCAAGACAATAACGCCGGTAATGAAACCAAGTCATTGACATCATTAATTATTTGAACGACATTTAAATAAGATGCTACATAATTAAAAGGCACAGCGTAATCTTTAAAACTTTTCAGTTTCTTTTCGTATTGAATCAGCAAACATCTGCATTCATAATACACCCCACACAGTAGAAAATTTATGCAGCAAGGGAATGTTATCATTGGTAAGAAATATAAACAAGTGAATGAAAATGTAATAGCCAGCTGTAGAAATTCATCTTTTACTCTTAGACCAAAAGTCCACAACAAGTAATAATATGGATCAAATTTCCAGGATACAAGTGTAAGTATTAAGCTATACATGGGCAAAGACAACCATATTAGAATGACTAGAACATTCATTGTTTTAGATTTCTGCAGTTCTTGCTTGAAAAGCTTTATACTGGCAAAATTTAGTTGGTTCCATAGATCGTGCAGAAGTTCTTTACGATTGTTCATGACAACCCAAAGAACAGGGATTATAATAGTACATCCTGTGGTACATATGAAAGATTTCAAGAATTCTGGTACATCATACAAGAACTTATATGATAACAGCATATTATAAGAGAGGCATAGTATACTGAGTAATACGAAAAGAAATTTCCCGATTATGCTCTTCATACTTTGTGGTGATGATCGTACATATAGTCCAAAAATTTTAAGCATCTTCCACAGAAAATCGTTATTTTCAAAATAAATTTTAATTTTTGAACTGTAATTAATATAATCTGTCATCTCTGTATTCTTTCAAATTTTAAATGAGGAATAAAATTAGAAGAATTAAGAAATTATAAGATTGGTTATAACTAGCGAACTTGTCAGAACGTTTTCCTCTGTAATGAAAATCATAGTACTTTCATAGAAATCATCATAGAAAACCATAGAAATATTGAGTATTTTGATGCGAAAGTCAGTAAGAAATAGTTGGAAGAAAGCAAATGCTAATGCTCGTCATATTCTTTGTTCACAAATATGATGAACAGTCAAGATGTCCCCTTCTGTAAATGAAAATGAGAGATCAATTTTCTATCCTTTGGCATAATAACGTTTCATGAAGATATTCAGAAGAATCTCATTTCTTATGTTCTTTTATGCATATTTTCATGTTTTCGTAATTTGCAACGTAAATCGTTTATTCTGTTTGCTAAATCATAAAATATCTATTCTTAAAATGTTCGTTATTAGAGACAACTACTCATTTTATTGGCATATTATAATAGATGTTGGACGATGTACTGACGTGTCAAAATACTTAAGTTGGTGGTAAAAGCAAATAATTTTGTCAATTTATTATGATAAAAAGTTTCCATTAAGATTGCATTCAATGAGTGTGGCTCCTTTCTAGTTTATTTAGAATAAAAATGTTATTTCTTTGTTAGGTGTTAATGTATTGATTAATTTCCTATTTCTTAACAGAAACTGTTTGTTGAAGTTATTTTCATTGAATTTTTATGTCAATAAAAAGACCGAAACTCTTAATCTGGTTCTTTGATCAATAAATTTTGTTGAAAATTATCGTATTATATCATTTTCTTTAATGTTCAAAATATTGACATTGGATTCACTGATGAGTTTAATATAGGCAAGTCACAATAATTGGCAATAATATTCTTTTGTATATTTATAGATCGTTCCTACGTAATTACCTTCTTCAGATCTTTGTATATGAATAAATAAGGAAGCCCAACAGCTTAAATTTATTTTCAATTTATTTCAATAATTTTTAAATTCATAAATTTTCGCAAACATAAGTTCAGGTTTATTATTTGTTGTTTAGTTTATGTATCATCTTTCCTTTAATAATGTACAAAGGTCTTATTTTCCAAAACGAATGTAGGAAAAGCTAATGATATCAACTTTTTATTGTTATTATTATTTCATAGACAGATATTCGGATATAGAATATATTCGAAAATGTAATATCCCACTAAATTTATTGAAATACACTTCAAATATTAATTCACAAACATATTCAGTGTTAAAATTTTTATAATTACACTTATGCATCTTCTGGATATAATTTGTATCGGTAGTTTGGTTTCAAAACAAAAAATCTTGATTTTTTTTTTGTGTGTCTCAATCGTCAGAAATTCCACATTACCCGAACTTTGGACTTGCTTGAGTTGCTTCATGTATTTCCTCAACATAGACGGGAGTAATTTGGTTCACAAAAGAAAGAATACTTTTAAAAACTATTAAAAGATAGTTGTTTCTAAAAACTTAATTTGAAATACAGTCGGACCTCTATTTAACGAACCTCTATTTTGCGAATTTCTCTATTTTGCGAACTTTTTCTTGGAACCAAGAACATTTTGCGAATTTCTTCGTAAAATAACCTCCAAATAGCGAAGTGCATTCTCTATTTAACGAACTTTTTCTTGTGATCCAATATTTTTTTCTCCCTATTTCTCAACATATTTCTAAAAATTTCAAACTTATTCTTTCTTTTAACACATTTTATGGTGATCAATGACCTTGAAGCTGGAAAATGTTAAAGCGAAAGTGCTTGAGCATCAAAGAAAAAAATTTAATTCTTCATGAGGTGGATAAAGGCGTGAAAAAAAAGGATATTGCTTTAAAATTTGGTATTCCTCCAAACAGCTTATCAACCATAATGAAAAAATCGTGATAAGATACAAAATTATGATTCATCGAATTCTTGTTCAAAACGTTTAAAAGCATGTATGTGTCTATGAAGATGTGGATGAGGCAGTTTTGAAGTGGACAGTGTGAAAAATAGAAACAATACAGCATTGAATTGCGATGAAGACGAAGATGATGAACATAGAAATGATCATGATGCAGAAATCAACAAACCTTCGTATGATGAAATGCTAAAATTCATTAATTTTAATATAAAATAATAATATAAATTGAAAATACAGTGTATTCCCGGACAATGTTTTGTTTTATTCCTGTTTTCCTTGCAGATTTCCTTTTGATGGGTAAAATATATAAAACAAATAGATGTTAATTTACAAAATAAAGGTGTGATTAATTACTTTTCTAATAATATTTAGTGTTTATGAATTTAAAATCTATTTTGTGTAGTTTAAAGTATTTTAAAAGGTGAATCTCTATTTAACGAATTTTCCACATAACGAACTTTTTTTCGGGATTTAGCGACTTCGTTAAATAGAGGTCCGACTGTATATAGAAATGTTCGTATAAAGACTTTTTTCTTTAGATAATTCTTAAAATTCGCTTTATCAGAAATGACAAATTAGGACGTGTTTAATTACGTATTTTACCCCCATATATATATATATATATATATATATATATATATATATATATATATA